>JAVXUP010001981.1:0-171179 GCA_033070095.1 Escallonia herrerae | reverse complement strand
GATAATAAACTAATCAAAAATTTATTATTTACCTTTTTTAAAAAGTTCTCTTACCAATTTTTATAATAAAAAATTAACTTGAGTAATAATTTTTAATTTTTTAGTGTCAAATGAAGATGAAAAATAGTATATGAAATAATAAAAATAGTCTTTCCTAACTAATAGTAATTGCAGTGATAATAGTAACAAAAATAGCCCGTGTGTTGAGGTTGTATTATTCAAGATCACAAAGAAAAGAGTAACAGTGTATAATAATGATTGAAAAAAATGGGAGTGTAAACTATATGTAAAAGTTGTAATGAAATAAAGGGAAGGAGATTATGGTAGCTTAATAGAAAAACTGATGGAGAAAATTGTTTTTCCCTAAATAATAAAAAAGATTAAGATTAAAAAGGAATATATATAAATTTGCTTTTGTCAAAATCTAGGAATTAATGGAATTTTAAAGATATAAATATAATTTTTGAGTGAGACATGTTGACATAGAAAAGAGATAAATGTAAAATTTATATAATTGGTTGAATTTCAAATAGAAAGAAGAAATTCAAATCAAATTTTGTGTGCGTTTGAGAGAGAGAGAGAATCCAAATCATTATAACAAAGGTAAGTAAATTTAAAATATCTTAAAATTTTAAAATAGAAAATCCATATGGCGAATTAAGAGCGTGTCCAAGTAAGCGATGATTCTGGATAGCATTCTCTCAGCTTCGGCTTTCATATATATATATATATATATATATGGGGACCGATCCACACCCACCGGTGGAGAAATAACAATTTCTCCACCGAACCGCAGGTAAGAGCAGCGGTTGGCCACGTGGCGCAAAAAGGGACGAAAAGGGACGAAAAAGGACGAAAATACTATGAGAAATTCACGAAAATATCACGAGAAAATGAAAAACTCGTGAGAAAATGGTGGCAATAATGCCCAACCGCAACTCCTACATGCGGTTGGCATTATTGCCTTCCGTGACCCCACCCCCCTTGCCCCCCCACGCGTCACCCCCTTGCCCCCCACCCCGTGGCCCCCACCCTATGTCCTTTTCCCCCACCCGTGAACCCCCTTCCCCCACCCGTGAACCCCCTCTTCCCCCACGTGTCATTACCACCCTACCCCCCACCCCCACGTGTCATTCCCCCCTCCCCCTCCCTGCTGTTCACTCACGGTTCTTCTCTTCCTCTCTCACTTTTCTCTCTATAAAATCCCTCCTCCCCGAATCATTTCTTCCACCCTCCTCATTCTCCCTATCTCACCTACATACAAACAAAAAAAATTTACGCTAGAAGATCGGTGGATAACCGCTAGAAGATCGGTGGATTTTTCTTGAAATATATCAAGTTAAAACAAGTAAGTATTTTTCAATTTGTTCTTACCAATTGATTGTTTAAATTGTGTTACGCTTAAATTGTTCTTACAATAGTCTAAAATTCGTGTTTAGGGCGTCAAAATTACGTTTTGACAAATCGGGGTATTACATTCGAAAAATTCCAAAATAGCGATTTTTTAGGGCGTCAGAAATAGAATTTTTCACGAATTTATAAAAAATAGCTAGAGCTAGATTTTGCCAAAGTACGAAACAGAGACCCTAGTTATTTTCAAAAGATCTGTATCAGGTAAAAATTTCAGATTTTTCCAAAGACTGGAAAGGGGTTAACTGATACACGCAACCTTGTAACTTTGCAGTGTAATTTAAAATATCAAGCCAGCGCGATTTCGCGCAAAACTTTTATGAGAACCCTAGGGTGTTGGGAAGTTCCATTCCCCAGGAATTCGGGCCATTCCGAAGCCGTTAGCTAATTTTTTGGCCGAACGGGCTTTTAAGCGCTCGATCCGGACACCGGTTCGGGATTTTTAGGCGAAAAATCCGTAAAATACTTTTTAGATCAAGAATGAACTCAGGAAGCTTAAAATAGCATTTTAAAGCACTTTTGATATTTTCTGAAGCCAGGGGGTATTTTGGTAATTTGCCACCCCGAGAGGGGTATTTTGGTAATTTTCCCGAAAAAGTTTTCCAACGGACTTTTAAGTCCAGAAATGTAAGTAAAACGCCTGAAATGTTGTTTTGCAGCTGATTGCGGGGCGTAATTGTCGCTAAAGGTGAAAACTTAATTAGACAGTTTTTTCACGAATTTATAAAAAATAGCTAGAGCTAGATTTTGCCAAAATACAAAACAGAGACCCTAGTTATTTTCAAAAGATCTGTATCAGGTAAAAATTTCAGATTTTTTCAAAGACTAGAAAGGGGTTAACTGATACGCGCAACCTTGTAACTTTGCAGTGTAATTTAAAATATCAAGACAGCGCGATTTCGTGCGAAACTTTTATGAGAACCCTAGGGTGTTGGGAAGTTCCATTCCCCAGGAATTCGGGCCATTCCGAAGCCGTTAGCTAATTTTTTGGCCGAACGGGCTTTTAAGCGCTCGATCCGGACACCGGTTCGGGATTTTTAGGCGAAAAATCCGTAAAATACGTTTTAGATCAAGAATGAACTCAGGAAGCTTAAAATAGCTTTTTAAAGCAATTTTGATATTTTCTGAAGCCAGGGGGCATTTTGGTAATTTGCCCCCCCGCGAGGGGTGTTTTGGTAATTTTCCCGAAAAAAAGTTTTTCGGTCCAGAAATGTAAGTAAAACACCTGAAAGGTTGTTTTGAAGCTGGTTTGATGGGCGTTAGGGTGACAATGAACCCCCGGGGGCTATTTTGCTAATTTTACATTACACAAATTTGTGCTTAAAATAACTTTTAGTTCAGGAAAGGGTGTGAGACACCTGAAAAGTTATTTTAAAGAGTGAATTCAGGAAGCTTAAAATCCCATTTCAAAGCACTTTTCAGATTTTTTTTGTCAGGGGGCATTTTGGTAATTCGCATCCCCGATAGGGGTATTTTCGTAAATTTGCAGCGTTAAGTTTTTCAAAGGATTTCTTAGTCCAGAAATGTAAGCAAAGCACCTGAAAGGTTGTTTTGAAGCTGATTTGGGGCGTTAGGGTGATAATGAACCCCCGGAGGCATTTCGGTAATTTGCCGCTCATCGGGGGCTATTTTGCTAATTTTACATTATACCAAATTTCCCGAAAGACGGTGGTTTAAATAAATTTTATTCTTCTTTTATTTAAATCTATGACTTGTTGAGAATGATATAATTTTTATTTTTTAGATTACAGTATAAATATGGATGCAACTGGAGGAAATAATTTTTGTGAAGGTTCTGATCCACCTTACGTTGGTCAAGTTTTTCAAGCACTGGACGAAGTTGAAGCATACTATAGAGCATATTCGAAAACGATAGGTTTCGGTATTAGAACTAAGACGACTAGAAAACGGGCGAATACAGATCAAATTTGTGCAAGACTATTTGAGTGTCATAGAGGAGCACCGCATGTAACTCCGGTCGTTCGGATCAGTGACGAAGGGACAACAAGACAAAGAAAACGGGACACATTTCCGGGTACCGGCTGCAAGGCCCATGTGTATGCAGTACACCGAAAAAATGAAAACCATTGGGTTGTCACAGGAGTGGAGTTGAGCCATAATCATCAGTTGATGACCCCCAGTAAGATTGGTCAAATTCATCAACACCGAGAAATAAGCGCGGCACACAGACAACTAATTTTTACAATGGCCGAGGCTAAAATTCCACCTTCTAAGATGATGGGGGTTTTCTCAAGCCAGGCTGGGGGGATTGACAAGTTGAGTTTCAACGAAGTAGACCTTCGAAATGAACTTCGTGCTCAGAGGAGAGAGTCTTTCGGTAAGAGTGATTCTCAAACTACACTTGATCTCTTCAGGTCCCTTCAGAGTGAGAATTCTGGATTTTTTTACAGTCTCCAACTGGATGATGAGAACCGCATTAGTACTATATTTTGGGCGGACCCCCGTTCTAGAGCTGCTTACCAAAATTTTGGGGATGTTGTGACGTTTGACACCACATACCGCACCAATAAGTACTCTATGCCTTTTGCTCCGTTCACCGGGGTGAACCACCACTATCAGTCAATCTCGTTTGGCTTTGCCCTGCTTAGGGATGAGACGGAGGAGTCATTTACGTGGTTATTTGAAACGTGGCTTCAAGCAATGTATCATATTCCTCCAAAGACCATCATCACCGACCAAGATCTGGCAATGAAAAATGCAATCGCTAAGGTCCTTCCAGATACTCACCATGGCCTGTGCACATGGCACATAAGCAACAAATATCCCGAACGGCTTCACCATGTATATGCAAACCATCCGTCATTCAAGACTGACTTTAATACATGTGTGAAGAAATCGTTGACGGTAGACGTGTTCGAGGAGAGGTGGGCCACGTTAATGGATACTTACTATTTGCACAATCACGAATGGTTACAATCGTTGTATGAGATCAAGACACAGTGGGTCGGTGCCTACACCAAGAAGTTTTTTGCAGCCGGAATGACTACGACCTCGAGAAGCGAAGCTATGAATTCATTCTTTGATGGGTACGTAGGCCAGTCTTCAAGTATAGCGGAGTTCGTACTAGAGATGCAGAAAGCCGTTGACAGGCAATTGTACCGTGAGAGAGAAGCCGACGCGGCTACAGTTTGCAAAGAAAGAGCTATACTAGTTTATTCACCTTTAGAGGCTCATGCGGCTCAAGTCTATACCAAGGAAATGTTTCGACAGTTTCAAGAGGAACTACTAAAGTCGAATCAATATGGCATGACAAAGTTGCACGAGTATTCCACCAGAGATATCAAGGTTTATGCTTTGACAAATGTGACGAACTTCGCCAATCCGTGCTCTTCGTCGGCTCCGAGGACCAGACGACATTTTACCGTAGCAGTTTGTAAGGACACCGGGTTGGTTAATTGCAACTGTCAACTGTTTGAGCATAAAGGTATACTTTGTCGACACGCGTTGAGGGTTTTGAGCGCCAAGAATGCTAGTGAAATCCCTCCACCGTATATCTTGGAACGGTGGACGAAGGAAGCCAACAGAGTCCACGGTCACATTCCTTACGTGCCCAATGTTTCAGTTGATTTCGAGCAATCTGAGACGCTGCGATATAATCACCTTTGTAACATCATGCACGGTTTATCAATGGATGCAGCGTCGACATTTGATGGGTACAGGTATCAAGTTGAAGCAGCCGCACGGGATAAGGCTAAGCATGCACAGTTTAGGATGGCATTACCAGAAACTGTGGACACTCCGACTACTCGGACAACTCCAGGCGGTAGATTCAATCGAGCCAAACAGCCAGTCATTGACGGCACTGACCTACAAGGTGAGGAGGACGACATTTTTGATCCAATTATTTCTCAAACAAAAGGGCGAAAACGAGCAATACGCATGAAGAATCCGATTGAAGAAGCAACGGGTCAAAAAAAATTACGAAAGTGTGCGTTGTGTAATAAGATGACTGATCATGACAAGAGAAACCATTATAAAGTGTTAGGTATCGAACCTGGCAGTATGGTCGAGGAGGACGATGATGAGGAAGAGTGTTAGGGTTAATGTTTCAGTTGTATAAATTGAACTTATATAATGTTTAAATTTGTGATTTGGTTTGTGCAATCTTTAATTTGTGATTTGATTTGTGGATTATTGATAGTTTTGGTAACTCCGTTTTCGGGCACACTTTAGGCCCCATTTGATAGCTTCCGAAAAAAGTTGTAATTTTTTTTGTCACTTTTTTTTCGCTCATTGCACTTCAGGCACGCTAGTTAGCCCATTTGTAAGACTTTCGGCGAAAAACGAGACACATTAATTTTTGAGTTTTCCTAGGAAGCGCCTATTCGGGCACACTTTAGTCCCCATTTGATAGCTTCCGAAAAAAGTTGTAATTTTTTTTGTCACTTTTTTTTCGCTCATTGCACTTCAGGCACGCTAGTTAGCCCATTTGTAAGACTTTCGGCGAAAAACGAGACACATTAATTTTTGAGTTTTCCTAGGAAGGGCCTATTCGGGCACACTTTAGGCCCCATTTGATAGCTTCTGAAAAAAGTTGTAATTTTTTTGTCACTTTTTTTTCGCTCATTGCACTTCAGGCACGCTAGTTAGCTCATTTGTAAGACTTTCGGCGAAAAACGAGACACATTAATTTTTGAGTTTTCCTAGGAAGGGCCTATTCGGGCACACTTTAGGCCCCATTTGATAGCTTCCGAAAAAAGTTGTAATTTTTTTTGTCACTTTTTTTTCGCTCATTGCACTTCAGGCACGCTAGTTAGCCCATTTGTAAGACTTTCGGCGAAAAACGAGACACATTAATTTTTGAGTTTTCCTAGGAAGGGCCTATTCGGGCACACTTTAGGCCCCATTTGATAGCTTCCGAAAAAAGTTGTAATTTTTTTTGTCACTTTTTTTTCGCTCATTGCACTTCAGGCACGCTAGTTAGCCCATTTGTAAGACTTTCGGCGAAAAACGAGACACATTAATTTTTGAGTTTTCCTAGGAAGGGCCTATTCGGGCACACTTTAGGCCTCATTTGATAGCTTCCGAAAAAAGTTGTAATTTTTTTTGTCACTTTTTTTCGCTCATTGCACCTCATGCACGCTAGTTAGCCCATTTCTATGAATTTCGGCGAAAAGCGAGACGCGTAATTTTTTCGAATGCCGTCATATGAAAGGTATATTCGCGCACATTTTAGCGCCAAATTCATAGCATGCGAAAAATTATGTACATTTCTTTTTGGTACAGTTTTTTGTAACATCACAGCAGCTAGCCACGCACGTCAGGATAATGGTAATGAAGGCGTCTAGCTTCATTCTTTTTCAGCTCCCAGGCTATCCTATACCTAAACGTCAAGGCATCCTTCCTAGTCCACGAGGAGTGTTTGAGCACTTCCGAGCGAGCAATGTAGTCCATGTACTTGAGGACGTAAATCCCGCAATCGTGACCGTTATATTGCTTTGGTCGGTCCTTTATCATCACGACCGTCCAAGGGTCACCCTGTGGCCGTCCGCATGCTAGCGAGAGGACAGTAGTCTGCATCCAACAATAAAAACGAGAATCAAGCCTATGAGACAAGAACAATATACTATGAGCCAAGGTCAAAAAATAAATACTAACCACTAAAGTGATGTACTCGTTGTACATCTGTGCCAGCAGCTGTCCAGGCTCGTCCTCCCTTAGGCTATCGTATATGTGAACCGTTCTGAACGCTGGATGGAGAACTAATAGGAACCAGTGGTTTGCATGATGACAGGGTATCATGATAAGGTTCGCATCAGCAGCGGGACATTGATAGTCTGCGTTCATCATGCCTAACACGTTTCGACCTGGTTTCCACTTACTCCTGCCGCCCCCTCGCCTCCATTCTGTGAATTCTCTCACCGTTAATTCCACAAAATGAGTGGGATACATGTTAAGCTTCAAATATTCAGAACGGTTAAAACGTTGCTCTCTAATCCGGAGCAGTTCTATGTAAGCGTTCATGACAAAATTTGAAAGATCTGTCTCCGGCGCCAACGTTCTGATATCCTCATGACCTAGGAATGTCGCAAGGGGAAAGTCTGCTGAATTGACAGGCTCATGCCCGAAGTAGTGCCGGTCGATCCAAGCCATCTTGTCCGACCTCAATGGCTTCGTCGCTTGTCCTTTGTCCGACCGAAAGCTTGGGCGCGAGGCCTGGATTCCTACTTGGGGAACCTGACTCTGGCACTGAGAGTCGTATGCGTTTGGAGGCAAGCGACTATATGGCTCCCATACCTGACTCTGGGGCTGATAGTCGTACGCGTCAGGAGGAGGGCGACCAGACGGCTCCCACACCTGACTCTGGGGCTGATAGTTGTACGCGTCAGGAAAAGGGCGACCAGACGACTCCCACACCTGACTCTGGGGCTGATAGTCGTACGCTTCAGGACGAGGGCGACTAGACGGCTCCCCTTCGTAACCCCGGTACGCAAGACTAAAGTTTTGAACTTCAGTCTTGTACTTCTCAATGGACCTCTTGAGATTGTCAGGAGCCTGCGCGACAAACCAGTCAAACGACTCCAGCTGCTTGAACACCTCAATGCCCTGGTCAACCTAAAAAACATGCATAGAAAATATGGCTAATCATATTTGACAAATGGTCGATAAGGTGCGCAAATAAATTATCAAACAACACTAGCATGACTTACAATGGCCAATGCCCAGAACTGGTCATAGACCTCACGTGGCGCGTACGATGTCTTCTTCACCTGGGAAGGGCGATTCACCCTCGTGCGCGTCACCCTGAGAAACCACTGTAAGTATTCCTCAGTACTAATGCCGTCGTGCTTCAGCGATACAAGGCTATCATACGTTTCCTGCCAGGTATTCCACTGGTGCACCTCGTCACCCAACAAAATCAAGGCATCAGCCACCTCGAAGTTCGGCCCTCGACCACCCCTGTATGGCCGCATGTCTACAGCGGGTTTTGGTATCCCTTGTGGACAGCCAGCTTGCTTCATAGCTCGATCGGGCATCTGAAACTCACATTCTTCGAAGTGAATGAGCGGCACCCGAACCAAACCTGCCAGCACGTACGACACCGGAAGTTGCCAACACCACTCATCCAACAGATGCATCACCTTGCCATATGGCTGCCACGTCACCTGGGATGCATCTAGTATCTCTAGTTCCCCCCGATAGAACTTTAGATGGTGGTGAGGGTCTACCCGTCTCCTCCTCCGGTTGGTCGTAGGCCCCCAGGCCCACACCCTAGGCCACGTCTCATCGGAATCTACCAACGGTTGTGGACGACCCATGGGTAGCCTCTCGTAAGACCAAACCTGTGAATGCAAACATTATATGGAATTAGTAATTAATCCCGAATATATTGACTAAGGATCCTACCAAGAAAATAAATGCTCATACCTGTAATAGAGTCAGGCAGGCGGCAATGGACTTGGCACCGTTTCTCGTAGCCTTATGCAGTGCTCGATATAGGTGCGCAAGGACAGCTGAACCCCACGAATAGGAGTATACCTCCTCAAGATCCTCCAAGAACACCATATACTTCGGATGCACCGTGTTTTTCGAATGCGTCGGAAGTAATATAGCTCCAATAATATACAGAAGGAATGCCTTCGTATACGTCACGAAATCTTGAGGAGTGTATTCATCCGGTAGCACGCCGTACTGCTCTCTCAGCCATTTAAGCTTGACGCCGTTTGTTGTAAGCGCTGCCCTTGGAATTCCCGGAAAATACTGCATAGCCATATTCGCTATGGATGCAGACGGCACGTTCAAAGTAACGGGTCTGCCGTGACATGGGATTCCAAGTATAAATCCGACGTCCTCTAACGTAACAGTCATTTCACCAAACCGGAAGTGAAATGAGTTCGTCTCGCTCCTCCATCGTTCAACTAGAGCGGATATAAGGCAATCGTCGTGTCGAGACCATTTCCCGCAATCGGTGAACAGGGTTAAATTTTGACGGTGTAATAGCTGTATTTGTTCCTTGTTTAGTACCCACTCTTCAAGGTGCCTTGTGCTTTGAATTGTTTCCAAAACACCCCTATCGACACCGTCAAATACGTGCCTCGCGACGTGGTCATCGTCATCGTATAGGATTGATGTATCATGAGGTCCAGAGCTGAAATTCATACCTTTAAGAACAAAATATAATTATAAACCAACTTAGCGTCCATAATATCCATAATATTTACATTCCAAAACTATAACTGGATCTTTAACCTAGCTTACCAACACATTAGCAATAGTCATTATTTCAATGTATTAAAACAAATCCTCAATTCCCACCACTCCGAACGCTTAATTACGCTAGTTCCCACTGAACTAAAAGTTATTTTAAGGTATGAATTTTAAGCTGGATCCTTCCTAGCAAAATAGCCCCCGATCAGCGGCAAATTACCGAAATGCCCCTGAGCGTTCACTATCACCCCAACGCCCTCGAACCAGCTTCAAAACAACATTTCAGGTGGTTTACTTACATTTATGGACTAAAAAGTCGTTTGAAAAACTTGGCACAGGAAAATTACCAAAACACCCCTTGGCGCGGGAAAATTACCAAAACACCCCTACGCGCGCCACGTCAGCTTCAAAACAACATTTCAGGTTTTGTAATTACATTTCTGGACTAAAAAGTCCGTCGAAAAACTTAGCACTGTAAAATTACCGAAATACCCCTCTCGGGGCGGCGAATTACCGAAATGCCCCCTGGCATCGAAAAATATCAAAAGTGCTTCGAAATGCTACTTGAGGCTTCCTGAATTCATTCTTGACATAAAAAGTATTTTACGGAGGTTTCGCCCAAAAATCGCGAACCGGTGTCCGGATCAAGCGCTTAAAGGGCCGTTCGGCCAAAAAAATAGGTAACGGCTTCGGAATGGCCCGAATTCCTGGGGAATGGAACTTCCCAACATCCTAGGATTCTCATAAAAGTTTCGCGTGAAATCGCGCTAGCTTGATATTTTAAAATACACTGCAGAGTTACAAGGTTCCCCGTATCAGTTAACCCCTTTCCAGTCTTTGGAAAAATCTGAAATTTTAACCTGAGACAGATCCTTTAAGAATAACTAGGGTCTCTTTTTTGCATTTTGGCAAAATCTAGCTCTAGCTATTTTTTATAAATTCGTGAAAAACTGTCTATATTTGGCGCCCTAAAAAGTCGAAAAACTTAGCACTGTAAAATTACCGAAATACCCCTCTCGGGGCGGCGAATTACCGAAATGCCCCCTGGCATCGAAAAATATCAAAAGTGCTTCGAAATGCTACTTGAGGCTTCCTGAATTCATTCTTGACATAAAAAGTATTTTACGGAGGTTTCGCCCAAAAATCGCGAACCGGTGTCCGGATCAAGCGCTTAAAGGGCCGTTCGGCCAAAAAAATAGGTAACGGCTTCGGAATGGCCCGAATTCCTGGGGAATGGAACTTCCCAACATCCTAGGATTCTCATAAAAGTTTCGCGCGAAATCGCGCTAGCTTGATATTTTAAAATACACTGCAGAGTTACAAGGTTCCCCGTATCAGTTAACCCCTTTCCAGTCTTTGGAAAAATCTGAAATTTTAACCTGAGACAGATCCTTTAAGAATAACTAGGGTCTCTTTTTTGCATTTTGGTAAAATCTAGCTCTAGCTATTTTTTATAAATTCGTGAAAAACTGTCTATATTTGGCGCCCTAAAAAATCGCTGTTTTGGAATCTATAAATGTAATACGCTGATTTGTATAAACCTAACATTGAATTATAAGAAAATTCAAAATACTTACTTGTTGTGACTTGATGTATTTAAAGAAAAAACTACCGATCTTCTAGCGGTTATCCACCGATCTTCTAGCGTAAAATTTTTTGGTTTGTATTGTTATGGAGATTATGTAGGTGAGATATGAAGTACGAAGGAAGTTGGTAAAAG
Source organism: Escallonia herrerae (assembly GCA_033070095.1). Lineage (NCBI taxonomy): Eukaryota > Viridiplantae > Streptophyta > Magnoliopsida > Escalloniales > Escalloniaceae > Escallonia > Escallonia herrerae. The sequence continues at coordinate 159,880 of JAVXUP010001981.1, read as the reverse complement.
ATGACAGAGTGCAGAAGAAGGGTTCCGGGGAGGGGATTATAAAGAGAGAAGCGAGGAAGAGAGAAGAAAAAAGACAGAAAAAAGTGAGGAAGGGTGGGTGTTTACGCGGTCAAAGGCTGCGGCAAAAAAAAAAATTCGGCAGAAGGACACCACGTGGGGCATCATGGGGGAGGGAAGGACGACACGTGGCATCGTGGGGAAGGACACCAGGTGTGGCATCACGCGGGGGGACGCCACGTGGCAGGGGAGGGGGGAGGGACCAACCGCGGGTTGTAGGAGCGGTTGGGCCCTGCGGATGAGGGGAGGGGACGCCACGTGGCAGAGGGAGGGGACCAACCGCGGGTGGTACCAGCGGTTGGGCCACGTGGCAGGGGGAGGGGACGCCACGTGGCAGGGGAGGGAGACCAACCGCTGGTACCACCCGCGGTTGGGCCACGTGGCAAGGGGAGGGGACGCCACGTGGCAGGGGCGGGAGACCACACGCGGTTGGGCCACGTGGCAGGGGGAGGGGATGCCACGTGGCAGGGCCATCGCCAATACCGCCGGTTGTCCATGCTGGTGGGCCACGTGGCAGGGGGAGGGGACGCCACGTGGCAGGGGCCATGGGGTTGGGCCACGTGGCAGGGGTGGGGGACGGCACGTGGCAGGGATATTAATGCCAACCGCTGGTTGTGCATGCGGTTGGTGTCCTTTTTCTCCTCTCAGCCATTTTCTCACCATTTCTCGTGCTTTTTCGCCATTAATACAGTGGCCGTACACCTTTTTCGCCTTTTTGCGCCACGTGGCCCAACCGCTGCTCTTACCTGCGGTTCGGTGGAGAAATTGTTATTTCTCTACCGGTGGGTGTGGATCGGTCCCCTATATATATATAATTAGATATGGCAAAGTGATGCGCATACCATACATTCTCTGTTGCTAGCAATAAAAAATTGTCTATTAAAATATGAAAAAAAAATTGGCTGCTACTTCGGTCAGAGAAATTTTCCTCCCACCCCCGTATAGCGATAATTAATTATCTCTAAATGTTTTAGTGACTTTTATTTAGTGATACTAAAAAATTGATGTTGATAATTGTCGCTGATAGTGTTAGAAGAAAAGTCAATAGAAATATTTAACAACTGTTAATTGTCACTAAAAATATTTAGTGATTTGTTGTTAAAATATATAATGACAATTATTTGTCGTCGAAATGTGTTAAGTGACATTTTTCAACTAGGGCAGATGTACTGTAGGATCGTAGTCCCGCGTAACCCTCGTATGTTGCTGCCTCGTCCTAAAAAAAGAAAAGGTAATGACAATCTATTAAGTTCTAAATAAAATGGTAGTACATGAATCAACCTTACAAACAAATGGAATATCTGACTGCGGTTTCGGTACATTTTTCACGACACATTTGATGGTACACAGCAGCCTAATACAACAATGATGAAAACCAAACCAACCCACATAATTTACCCCAAAAGGAAAAGAAAGAACAGCAGAGAGAGAGAGCGCCCTTAGTCTTCAAAGCTTCACATTGTATTCAGCTCAAGCACCTTACTATCACCAGAAACCTCAGGACTCTCTGGCTTGTACTTGTACATCTTGGCAACAACCAGATAGACCAAGAAATTGACCAAACTCATCAAAGAAAGCAACCAATAGAAGAGATTCAAATGGTTCCTGTTAATATTATTGCCAGCCAACCAACCTCCACTGCTAGTGATCTCCTTCGTTGCACTATTGACAACCTGAACCATAATGGAGCTCATAAAGTACCCTAAAGCCATAGAACTCCAAAGAAAGCAAGTAGAGATGGATTTAAGTCCCTTTGGTGCCTGTGAATAGAAGAATTCTAGTAGTCCAACGTACGTGAACATGTCGGCTATACCAAATATGAAGTATTGAAATGACAACCAGAAGACGCTTATCGGCAGTGGTTGCAAAACCGGGATGGCATCCAGCATGTTGTTGGACCGCGCTACTTCTTTTCGCTTCACTTCCATTATGGCAGCTGCTCCCATGGACACTGCTGAGAGAACTAGGCCAACTCCGACACGTTGGAGGTGAGTTATGCCATTGGGGTGGCCGGTAAATCTACGCGCAAATGGTACAAAAATCCAGTCATAAGCGGGGATTATGATGATGAGGAAGAAGACAGGAATGATGGGAAGGGATGCGGGCGGTATGTTGAAGGACTTTGTGATCCTTGTGTCCATTGTGATGCCTTGTTGTATGGAAAAGGTTTGGAGTTGAGCTAGACATAGTGTCATGAACATGGTGCAAAGGAAAATTGGAACCATGCCTAGTAAGATCTTTGCATTTTCTACTTGGGTGACCCTGCAAAGCTTCCATGGATTTGGTGTCTCCGGTTTGTTGGGTTGATATGGTCTTTGAATGGCTGCTTTGTCAAGGAACCTACGAAGAAATGGATTATCAGTACCAGGTAATGATAAATTGTTCGCAATTTGGAAGACCACAAACGTATCTAATGAGGAAATGTATCAGATAGCTGATCACACTTCAATATATTTAATTAATATCATTGTATCTACTGCACGAATATAGAGATAGCTAACCTGTAAACATCTCTATGCGGAAGAAATTCTTCTTCTAATGCTGCTTCCTTATCCCTGTTAATTTCATACAGCTCATTCGGGTCCTGGGGCAGTTGAAGTTTTCTGTTTCTATAAGCTGCTATATACACCTAGAAAGTTCAATCCAAGTTCATAATTTTAGCCAACTACTATGAGATTGATAAGTTATCCATGCTCCTGTGATCAATAACACAACTTAATATGTATACCTGTATAATTTCGGTCATGGCACTACTTTTTTGAGTAACATAAATTCGATATTGTGGCAATCCAGCGGCAAGGACAATCACCCCGAGGAACATGGCTATGCAACAAAGGCCCAAACCCCAGTCCCATCCTTTATTATCTTGGATCCAAACAATAAGGGTTACGCCAACAGCACCACCGATGCACGAAAAGAGCAAAAGCCAGTTGAAGTAACTCGACATCTGCTTTGCCTCTTTTGGGTCTTTCTCGTCGAACTGATCAGCACCGTGAGATGGCAATGATGCTTTTACACCAGCACTCCCTACAGCTAACAAGTATAGGGCGCAAAACAGAATTGCAGCATTGGCTCCACTAACTTGGACACATTTAGCAGTTGGATCTAATATGTTGCAAGGTGGTGGCTGGAGTTTGGACCTGTGAGCTTGCAGTGCCAGTACTCCTAGTGCCTACATGAACATCAATATAAAGAAAGCAATAACAAATAGGGAGTTAGAACCCCAGTTAAAAATGAGACGGCTCGATTAGAGTCTTGTTCGAGATCCGCCAATAAGATAGATGAGTAGCAGTAAGGTTTTGAAATCACCTGATAAGCTACTTGTAATCCTAGGTGAGGCTAAAATCTTGAACTACTTAAACTGGACTAGTAATTGGAGAGGTTAAGTTAATATAAACATTCTAAGTTCGAAATCTTTCAAAAGGCTTTACGGAATTGCAAGTTGAACTTCAATTGTGCAAGTATGTTCTTGGCTTGGCTAGGCTCCTTCTCCTAGGAACATTATGCTGTACTCTAAATCATTCTGTTCCAAAAACTCGAGTTATGGATTCTTACTATTAAATAGTAGGAACTAAGAGCAAGATTTGGCGCGCACACAATGATATCTACCAGAAGTCTGCAGGAGTCTCGTGCACTTTTGCCGCCCTTTTACTTGGTTTTTTGTACGGTGTTTTTAAGTGATTGTGTTGGCGAGTATATGGAGCCTACATGAAGTAATGATGAACCATACCACAAACTCTATGCATCCTGAAATAAGAGCAGCTTTAATTCTGCCGATGAAGGTATCTGCAAGGAAAGCTACGAGGATGGAGAGGATGTAGCTAGTGCCCACGTAGTTGGTAAGCTGGTTTGCCGAATCGGCCAGGTCGAAGTGCATTACTCCATGAAAGTATGTCACCAGGTTTACTGCCAATGCAAATGTTGACATGTTCTCAAATGCTAATGTTCCTGCAACATAAATCAGGACATAACACAATTAGCCGTCTCATACATTATCAAGGACTTCGATTTTGAACATTAAACATTCAAAACGCTGCAGGTAGTAATAAGACTCATTTTTTTTTTTTGGTTTGATTTAATGTGTTCTTCGTGCATCCCAAAAAATTAAGTAGCTAAAAAATTAAAGGAACCCGATTGCATTAGAACAAAGATAGCACCTGTCTACTAACCAACCATGACTAGCATATCTTTGTCTATTTCATTATGAAAGAGAGAGACGATATCATAGATCCACCTGTAAGTAATATATCTAGGCTACGTATACCAGTTTTTCGGGCTATTTTTCAGAAACGTGAACTTTGGTCTTGACAAATCAAGGATTTATAAGGAAAATCGACCAAACAGCCTTCTCTCTCTCAACCAAAAAAGTTTAGCCTATTTGAATGGAGGGAGCTTACCTTTTGGTTAAAGTGAAGTAAGAAGTATATTCATTTGACAAGCCATACCTAGATGGAAGGAGCGAAACAAGGCAAACAAACTCATTTCTAAGGACAGTAATCTGGTTGTTACCTAAAACGAGCATAGAGCTACGCATCCCTCCATGCTTATCCTTCCTAGCTGTTCTTCCTTTCCAGTCAACCTTGCCCTCAACAAACACAGCCTTCTCCTGCAGTTCAATCAGGAAACATCATAAGTAAAACTAGAAACTAGTCTGAACAAAGAGGGAAGAAGCTCATGAAGCAAAGCAATGTCCAAGTACCATCAAACTAGGGTTTCCTAGAGAAAGCGTCTTAGAGATTCGAAGTTTTGCGAAGGATGAAAGCTCAGGTACACATGCATACATATATAAGGGTGGAAATCCCATATGTGAGGCCCTACTTAAAGGTGATTTATGACCACTTCTTGGGGCCAAAACAGCCCCCAAGTTGTCCCAATGTTGGTGTTACTATGTGTAGAAAGATTCCAATGTTGGCAAATCAGCATAAAAAAATTGGCAGGGAATTACGTAAACATGCAAAGGATGCAAATGGACTACGTAACTTCACGCAATTTGGCATTGACAAAAATAACGAGATATGGATGTAACGTTCTTAGGATCTTTGAGAAGAATTATTTCATTGATTTAGATTACTAGTGACAACAATATTACCAAACTCTATCGCCACGAATTCCAAAGTTGCTATCATTATCAACATAAATATGATTTTTTGATGAACACACACAGGACAGGTTGTATCGATATCAATATCGATCTATCAGTATAATGGTTTCCGTATTTAATTACAGATGATTTCTAGTTTCATGTCACTTGTTCTTTTTAATTCCGAACACACTTGTGAAGTCTTAGGTCCAATTTGACGGAGTTTTTTTTTCAGTTTTGGAAACTGGAAAAAATAAACGCGTTTGGTAATTATTTTTTTTTCTTCTTCAGTTTAAAAAATCAGTTTTTTAACTGAAGAAGAAAAAAAAACTCTAAAAAGGAGTTTTTTTTTTTCAGTTTTAGTTTTTTTTTAGACCACCACCACCACCACTCTCCCACCGCCTGCAGCCACTGTCGGCGGCGACAGCCACCTCAGGCGACCACGGCCGACGACCACAACCGGCCACCACCACCGTCAGCCACCACCACCGCAAACCACCACAAAAAAAAATTCAAAATAAAAACTGGGTTATCAAACACAAAAAAAAAATTTAAAATAAAAGCTGGGTTATCAAACACTCACTTATTTTTGTAAAAAAAAAAAAATTAAACTGCTCTTTAGTTTTTTTTTTTTTTGAAAACTGAAAACCAAAACTAAAAGTTTTGTCAAACAGAGCCTTAGCTTAAATTTCAGTTTTTATTTTCCTCTTTATTAGTCAATAAATTTGTGCTTCCTACAATGAGTTTAATGGTTTTTTTCTTTTTTATTAACTTCCTATAAGTCCTTACATTTGAATTGGGAGTCTACATCAAAGTCTCAAAATGCACAAAGCCCACTGCAGTAACCAAACGTAAAATCTGAAATGACTTTTATTGAGAAAGTTGTAAAATTAATGAATCAGCAATTCCTCGTGAACATAGAAATTTCGATTTTTTTTTTGGTACTTTATCTTCGTTTCGAAGGTGGAAGCCAAATATTGACCCAAGTATGCATAAAGAAAGGAAATACATTCAACCCTGCCCTTTTCTTGCTGTTAACCCATTAAGTAACGGTTATGTTCGACTTTGCAAACTTTAAGTCGGTCACCAGATTGGGTGGGTGGGGGGGGGGGTTAACTTTAGGAGCAAATAAAGCAACTAAGAGGATGCTTGGTACATATTTTGGAGTGGTCAAACTCATTAAACATTTTAAAAAAAGTTTGTGAGTATTTTGCAAAAAAGAACAAAAGTGCTTAAAACATCCCCTTACAAGCTAGAAAAATAGTGTTTACAAATAGAAATACATTTTGAACAAACAAGTTTTACCGAGAAAAGTACTAGATTTCCATCACATTATCTACAAAAGGATATTATATAATTTTTTAAGCCCATTGATTTTCGGACTCACTAAAGTCTGATGCATTCATCAAGAAAGAAGGGAGGGTAAGAGATACATAGTCATAGACATTTTTATTTCGACTTCACCTCCTTCAAACTTAATTGTTCCCGAGTTTAATTTTTTCACTAATCAGCCTTAAATATATAGGGCTTATGATGATACAAAGGATAAGAAAATGAACCGAAATATATAGTTTGCTTTTAAAATGTAAAATCTCTTGCATGTATTGGACAATAAAAGAATTTATCTCTTAGATGGCTTTGTCGGTCATTTTCTCACATTAGAAACTGTTTTCAACAATTTTTATACAAACACTTTTCACAATTTTCAACTTGAGTTTCGACAACTTTTGTCAAAATGTTACAAATTCGGCCTAAATTTCATTGTAACGGTCTTTTAAAACTGTTTTAGTTTTGATCTGAGAACCATTTTTTTTGAATCAATCCCAAATTGGATGGAGGAATTACATTTGGGAACCAAGAATTAAGAATAGAGCTATTTGTACAGACTAGAATATTAAAATAGATCGAAAGCAGATTATTCTAGTTTTATGATGTAAAGGGACAAAGTCATTTGTTTATTCTGCTACACTTTTTGAAGCGATACTTGTCTCTATAAGTTGTGCTTGTATGCATCAAGCAAGTAAATTTATTTCTTCTGGGTTTCATTGTAATTTTAAAGCAATATTTGGAGGAAACTGAATATCATAGGCTGTTTGTTTGAAATATTAGGTTTAAATCTGTAATCATTATTTGAGTGCAGTATTATCCTTTCTTCAGTCGGTGATATATATATATATATATATATATATATATATATATATATATATATGTATTTTTTTTCTTAACCTAGTTAAAAATGGCATCTAATCTTAGCAAGTGTTTTGTGAGTTTACACGGGGTGCAGCTGAACTTACTAAATTTAAATTATTTGGTCGCTAAAATATGGTTTATTAATGCCTTCCAATCCTTTAGCAACAAATCGGTGTCGATTTAGCTACATGAAGGAAAAAAGGGTACTGATTTCGCCCCACCCATGAAATATCATGGCATTATATTACTTTTCCTTTTAGGTATGATAGGCGCTGATGTCGCCCAAGGCCCAAGGGTGATCTTCTTTGTGCCCCGAAAAATAAATCTTGTATTCCTGACAATGGGATTCAGTTTCATCTGGTATACATGGTCAACTTATTTTTCACACTTAACTCGATGTAGAACAACCGTAACTCCTCATGCACCTCAACAAATGGATCTCATATTGTAGTGACTATTTTGTAAAGGACAAGATTATTGTCGCCTAAAGTGGCCTTAAGGCCATTTACATGCTTCCAGTGGCGTTTGACAGCAGTAAACCATGCTGCTGTCAACTCTTTTCCCTCAATTGTTTGCTACTGACCTAAAAACTGTGGTGGGGTGGGGGTGGGGGTGTTAAGCAAATGAGAATGGGTGTTCAGGATGTTTGAATATGATTTCAGATAGATAGCAAGAGCAATATTACAAGCAGAAAGCAAACTATACTTGCTCCAAATGCGTCCCAACACTTCAATCTAATCTAGCCAGTAGTTTAAACTGAACGCTGAAAGCAACATATTAGTTATTCATTTAGTTAGAGCAAATTTCAGTTCAGAAGAACTTTAATTTCAGGCTTGCCCCACTAGCTTTCTGATTTACGAAATATATTATAACTCAATGCTGACAGTCTCTTGATTTGGACGTACCAAGTTCTCTCAAATGGTGCGGTTAGAATCTCTCGATGACATTGTCAACATGCAGCAAGCAGAAGCCAATACACATAACATGATGCAACTGGCTCCTGCCTTAATCCCAACTTTGAGCTGTACCCTTTTTCTTTTGAATCAATTTGCCGGCTACAACATTTGTAGAATTGCAGGCTTACACAAAATTTTCTAATATATTTAAGAAAGCAGTGGGTATATCCGAACAAGAATCCTCTTCCGTAAAGCATCTCTGCTATACTAATTTTAGTGATAATTTTGTCACTAAAAGAGCCTTATCGTTGCTGAGATTATTTATCTTTATTAGTCAATAAGTGTAAATGATTCAATGTGTTTTGAAATTTTTATTTTGTACCATTATGTCTCATCATTATAATTTAAATGTGCCACATTTTTGCACCTTTATTGAGTTTAAATGATTTTTAAAACCTTCTTTAAACTCTACCAATCAATGGCACATCTGTTACATTTTCCATTACACTACTTATATAGACAAAGACTTGGTTGAGTTCCCAATCATCTTTTTCAAAAACAAGATGGAAAGCCTGGCTTGGGTTATCCAGGCTACAATGGAAAATGGTTCTCTTTTGTTAAGCTTTGCCTTTGTTTGAGACTTCCTCACCACACACCATTCAGATAGCTTTATACTAGTATACACTAGTACGATGATTCTCAAGCATAGTTGAATTTCCTGTAATGTGATGGACGATGGTGTATTTGCTTTGGTCATATACTTCTAGTAATGTTTTGGACAAAGAAAAGTGTTGTGTGAAGCTTCCGCTTCTCTAGTTGTGCAAACTAAGAGAAGTTACAGCAAGTGTAGAAAAGCTGGGTTGTTGTATCCTGGAGGCGGCGTGCTGAGGCCTATTGCACCGGTTATCCACCGTAGAGGCGCGAACCGTCTTAAAGAGAGCGACCTAGTCGGCGTGCTGAGGCCTATTGCGTACTAAGAATAGTACTCCGTTTGATCAGTAAGAATACCATCGTATTATCAAAGAGACTTTGAGGTAAATATACTTCATTATTTACGAGCTTACTAGCAAAGAAAAGTTGTTTTGTATGAATTATTCCCAACACAAGAAAAGTAAATGTAGTTGAATACTATAAACTATTGCCTCTTAGTTTCCATATTGGGGCAGTTCCATTTCTGGAAGAACTTCATCGTGGGAAGCACAAGTTGCCCCTTTTTCTTCTCATTCCAGACTGATTAAGCTTGCCTGCTCTTGATTCTAAAATTGTCTTTGCCCGCACCAGTCAATGAGATCAGTAAAGACTAGGAGGATAACTTCATCATTCGCAATTTCTCGTACTGTTGCTTAGACGAAAATGTATGAACTATCATTAATAATCTATGACCGTTGACTATACATTGACTATACAGTATAATAACTTTTTGTCTTCCTTAGACTTTCCTTCTATCACATCAATCCACCTAATTTAACGCTCCTAATGGTCGGCAGCAACGATCCTGGGATGCAATATTTATTCGATAAGAGGGTAAGCATATAGAAAGTACACGAATGCCACAATCTTCTAGTGGATGCAACAAAAAGGGAAAGTAAAGTGCGTAAATAGTATTGGGTGGTCCAGGACCAATTGTGACGTGATATGACTATCTAGGACGGTTGGGTATGCAAAAAGAGACATCATGCCTCATGTATCCATCACATTAGTCATCCTATAAGAACCAATGATCCGGGACTATCAGTATTTACTCGTTGGCGTGACAGTGCTATTAATGCTTGAGCTTTAAGAGGTCCAAGTTCAAATGCTTGTTTCCCAAGTGATGGCATAATGCATCAAATCTAGCTCAAGGTCGACACAACAACTAAACTCCACTTGAACTCAGAAAGCATGAAGCACAGGCAAAGAATTTTTTCAGAGAAGTCTGCACTATGATCATGTTGATCCGGGTGACAACCATAGAATTTCTTACTAATTGGTTCTTGCACTACCTGCATACTCTAGATTTCAAGACGCAGCGGTAATGTGACCAAACGCTTCGTAAAAGTAAGGTAAGAACACGTAAAATCCACAAAAGATTAACACACTGATATATCATTCATAACCAACATAATGTACAGAACAACAACAAAACCAATGGCCTGTGCAAAGAATGCTTAACTATGCTTTCTAGTGGAGAAGAAGAAATCTGCAAGCATGGAATGCTCCATTAGTAGTTTAGTAAGGAGTACTTTACTCGTGAAATAATTTTTCCCTTGTCTACCCCAAGCTTAGCGCCCGTAACCAACCAGTGACCTGGAATATCTTGCGGGCCCTTCGACATTTCTGTCGTGTCCACAATTTTGGCCAATTTGCCAATGTGACTCGAGCTGTTCCCTTCGTTTGAAAGTGCAGGCCTGTGAACAGTAGAAATGTTGGAGGGACTATGATCCCATACAGACCGTCGTATTGTACATCCCGGAACTTTCGAGAAGAGAAGCTTGAGGTGTAACACGCTTTTGGCACCAAAATCCCATACACCAAGCTGCGCCCCCGTGACAATGTGAACACCAGACAGATCTCCTATGCAGGTCTCGGTGTGCTCTATTGGTGCAGTGCTTACATGGGAGAAGTTCTTCCACTTGATTGGTTCAAACCAACGGCTGTCCTGCTCCTCGGGACCATGCCACTTGGGTGCACCTATGGCCATGTGTGCATCCCAATGGGGTTGGAGTAGTTTAGGAAGTGATACGAGGTGTTGCAAATGGATAGCAAGTCGGTTTTGCTTAATGCCTTCTAGCCTGAGTCTAAGTCCAGTGACTGGTTTACGCCCGACAGTCACCTGCAATAACACTGTCTCTGAAAATAAGTTGGCTGACTGAAACTAATTTAGAATGCTAGAGATCTTATTCCCATTTACTCTACAAGCATAATCATTTCATACAGCTCATAATTATACACTCCGTTAAATGAGTATAAAAATGTTTGCAAATGACCTGATCTGGACTTATATATAGCTTGGGGCCCATCAAGCTGAATTGAAGGGATGAACACACAGGGTCCTTCCTTTGAAGGTTACTTTGTTCTGGAGCCCAAACTCGAGCAATTTGAAACTCCAAGAAATATTGTAAATCCTCTATTGGTGGCTTGTCTGAAATGAAAGAGAAACATGATTAAGGAAAGAAATGAAACCAATGTATAAGTTGAGTATATATATATATATATATATGAGAGCTGATCCATTGATAGCGCTAGCAAAATGGGAGATTTTGCTAGCGCGATCTGTGGACGGTCCAGATCTTTTTTTTGCGTTTTTTTTAAGTCTATCCGCCACATAATGTAGTGGACGATTTTTTGACAAAAATACCCCCAGTGCTTGTCCGCTACATAATGTAGCGGACACCAATAACTAGCCAAATGGTTTTGAAGTCAACTGGACAGTCTTTATGATTGCCTCAGAATACCCGCGGTTACCTTGGTTATATAAAAAAACCCACTTTTTTTTGTCTCTGCTTTAAGGTTCACAGACTCTCTCTCTCTTCCTCATTCTTCTCAACCTCCCTCCTCTCTCTCTTGGTCTCTAATCACAGCCAAAGAACTCGTTGAAGCCCCAACCTTGAGCTTGCAGGCTTCTCGCTCCAGCCGTCCACCACCCATGGCCACCGACCTCAGTCCACTGTCTAGCACCAAAGATCTAGATCTTGACAGATCTTTGGTGCAGGATTTTCCCTCATCTCTCATCTCTCTAGTCTTATCTGTAATATATCTCTGCTTACTGAACCTGTGAGAAACACGAAAAAGGGTACATGTTCACATCATCTAAAACGCAGCTGATGGATTCTAGAAAATCGTTCGAGGTTTTATGTGAAGTCTTCATAATTTGACATTTTTTGAATGAGATCAGTAAGGTTTATTCAGCATTTGGATGCCCCTTGAAAGGTTACAATATTTTGTGGAACAGCTGGAACAGCTTTGGGAGCTTCCTTTTCATTGCAAATTTATAGAAGACATTACAGATTTGGGAGCTTCCTTGATTTGGAGTAAACGTGGTTAGTGGTCCGAAAGAACAAAAATTAAACCTAAATGTGAGCTCTGGGCTGAGTACTGAAATGTGTTTTCATCTTGAAATTGCGAATTTTGGCATTAATGATTAGAGTCTGCCCGCAGAGACAGAGAGAGAAGGGGATTGGGGAGATGAGGACGAGAGAGAAGAAAAAGTGGTGAGAGAAAGAGATAAGTCAGAAAGAAGAGAAAGGACATAAAGAGAGGAAAAAAGAGTCAGAGCATTAATGAGAGAAACGAAAGAGAGAAAAAAAAATCAGAAAATTAGTCTGCTACATAATGTAGCGGATGAGAGAAAGGGGAGAGAGAGAGAAAAAAAATGTCAGAGCATTAATGAGAGAAAGGAGAGAGAAAGAGAAAAAAATGTCAGAAAAGTCCGTCCGCTACATAATGTAGCGGACAGGCTGTTTTTAAGTTGGAGGGTATTTTTGTCAAAAAATCGTCCACTACATTATGTGGCGGACGGACTTAAAAAAAACGCAAAAAAAAGATCTGGACCATCCATAGATCGCCCGTGGACGGCCAGATCGCGCTAGCAAAATCTCCTATTTTGCTAGCACTATCAATGGATCAGCTCTCTCTCTCTCTCTCTCTCTCTATATATATTATATATATATATATATAAGAGAGAGAGAGAGAGATAGAGAGAGAGAGAGAGAGAGAGAGAGACTCTTATATATATTATATATATATATAAGAGAGAGAGAGAGAGAGAGAGAGAGAGAGAGAGCAGGCTAATGCACATGGTCAATATATTTTTAGAAAAAAACAGGGCTCAGTTCCCTGGCACATGCTGAATAAGGTGGCTCTCGGAACTTCAATAGATAAAATTCTCTCGGTACCTATAAATTTTCAGGAACTCCACCTAAACATTAATAAATCTCTGAGATGATTTTGTATGTACTACCTAATGCCAAATTCATCAAAAGAACAGTTTATCAAATTCTACTAAAAACATTTTACTTCTTCAGAGTTTTTTGAGATGATTTTTGGATTATTTTGTGAAAGAATTTTTGGGCTAATCAACTGAAAGGTCAAGGCAAACTGAGCCAAGGATTTGGATTACGATAGGTAATGGTCATTATGTACTGCCCAATGTAAAATATGTCAAATAAAATCTTCAAGTTCTACTAAAAACATTTTACTTCCAGTAAATGGTTTTGGTGGCGGAGGCAATAGTCTTGTTCATGTCACTATTCCCATTTTAGTTTTTCTGATTTACGCTATAAAAGGACTCAAATGCCAACAATTTACACCACATTTTAAGAATCTTCATGGAAAATAAAAAGAACAAAAGTATACCCACAACTCAAGACGAAGAGATGTTACAAATTAGAGAAAGATCTTACACTCCAGGTATAATTCAATGGCACGGGCTAAGTGCTTTATCCCAGGCACCCCTTCAAGCAAAGAAACAATTGGAGTAAATGTCATATTTATCACATCTGGGGCTGTTTGTACAGTCTCCGCCCACTTGTTATGACTCTGCACAAGATCGTCACCACCTCGTCTTCTGAATATGACTGTAACATCCTGCAGCAAGAAATTAAATTGTAACTGTTCTTTCCACAGTTGTAACCAAGAACGCTCGCAAGTAGGAAAGAGTTGAATCAACAGTGAGCTCAATGGATCAAAGCTCTCAATGGAAGATGCCATGGTAGTTCAACAACCCTTAGCGTTTCAAATTGTTTAATTTCCTGAGGAGTTCACCCGGGAAGGATAGAGAAAAATAACAAAGATCGGTAGTACTGCAACACTAACCTTGTCCTTATATTTTAAGGGGGCAGCACTTCGATGGCTTTTCAAGTCAGAGAACCTTTGATCCCCAATGTCTTTCACGTAGTTCTCAATATCTGACAGTGATAAAGGAGATGACTGGTGCTGCCTAATATACACTACGTCTCTTCCACCAACTGTTGCAGATGTAACAATATGGGTGCCATAGTTTTCAATAAAGCTGGAAAAGAACATTTCAAGTTAAGAAACAGATGTTTGAGGTTCAAATGGTTAAATTTGCGAGTGCAAGTTTGCAAGTTATTTACTGCCTATCATGCCCAAACTTTGTTCTTGAAACTGTCGGGGAAAGGGCTTTAGTTGCCCAGAGGAAGGGCAGTGACTGCTGCAGTTTTCTCACTAGATAAGAAATCTTCACGCATTTGCCAAAGAACACAGAAGATAAAATAATTGCTCTATTGATCAGAATGGTCAGACTCTTAAAATATTCCAGCAGTCATCAGACAATATCTGCTTCACTCAAGGATGAAATTGCATGTGGATCAGAAAAGTCTAAGACCAGATATCTGCCATACGGCATTACTGAAATTCTACATCCATGAAAAACGTAATAAAAGCTTTTTGGTGCTTATACTAGGTCGTTAGATTGAATTTCGGCAATATAACTTACCCAGATTTTCTTCTTTCCAGTATTTTGCAAGACGGGGATAAAGAGATCTAAACGAACTTCACGGTTGATGGACGCAGCGTGAGTGAGCTCATCGTAGGGTAGTGGAGGTGGTTGTGGAGGTTAACGGATGGTGGCTGTGGTTGTGGTTTGGGTGTTGGATGGTGGCAATGGGTGTTCCGACTAGGAAGGAAAAAGAAGAAGGTGCTTGATGGGGGGATTTTGTGGTTCATAAGAGCGAGGTAATAGTGGCGGTTAGTGGATGGTTGTGGTGGTGGAGGCAGTTGAAAGTTGTCGCGCGAAAAAAGAAAAAAAGAACTCTAGAATTCATCTAACAAGGTTTTTAAACTTTAACGAACATAGCACTATATATTTGCAATGAGGTGATACTCATTAAAATTCAGGAACTTTGCACTGTATATATTAGATTGATTTTCCAATAAAAAAAGATTTTCATTGCACATCAAATTTAACTTAGCTATCATATTGGTCTTTTTTTGGAAGTTCCAAAAATAATTTGCATCTTTTCTACTATTTTGGTACTTGTTTTCATATTAGAGATTGTTTCTAGGTATATAAGAGTCAAAATAAAGTCTGATGCTTATAGTTACTTTTAAAACTATATAATGCTGACAAATTTAGCCTTATTATTGTGAATTTAATTAACTATAAAAGAAAAATGCCATTTCATTTGTCGTCAGGGCCCCCATCGAGAAAAACTACTGGTGAATATTCGTTCACCATAAGGTTTATAAAAG
Organism: Escallonia herrerae; assembly: GCA_033070095.1. Lineage (NCBI taxonomy): Eukaryota > Viridiplantae > Streptophyta > Magnoliopsida > Escalloniales > Escalloniaceae > Escallonia > Escallonia herrerae. The sequence continues at coordinate 144,466 of JAVXUP010001981.1, read as the reverse complement.
CTTTGCATCATGTAGATACTTTTTTGCATTGAGAATGTCAGATCATTCTTAAGCATATTATTTTCATTCTACCAGAGGCTAAAACTAATGGTAAAGACTACATTGCTTTTCTAAATCTTATGTTTGATATCCTTTTTAACAAATGGGAATAATAGTTTACAATTTAGTCCTAATGCTTAAAAATAATTCCTAAAATATAAAGGACTTTCTAATTAGCCTAATTATTCTTGAAATTTTAATTAATTATAACAAAATTGGCCTTCTTTTTATCGTGAGGCTCTATCAAAGAAAGATGGAAAATATTTTGTTTACCCTAAGGTTATAGATGCAATCGATTGCATAGATACTTTTGTGCATTGAATAAGTTAGATTAGTATCAAATGTAATCAGGCTTGCCTTCCATTTAAACTTTAATGTCATTTGTGACAGTTTTTTCCCTAAAGCTTTTTATGTTATTTTAATTTCTTAGGTAAATGGGTTTATATTTTCATATTAGAGTTTTTTTGAGATACAATAGTTTAGTGACTTTAGTCCTAATCTTATAAATAGGTATTGGAATGTTTAGAATTAGTTTTCACATATACAAGGCTTTTTAGTTTAGCCCCCTTACTAATCCTGCAAAAACATAAAAACAGGGAACCTATAAAAAAAATTTGATCAATAATTCATTTACCATAAGATTTATAAAAATTAACTAGCATAGCTAGATATATAAGGATGATGTGGCGTTGCTTCTCACATCATATATATATATATATATATATATATATATATATATATATATATATATTGATAGAATGTTTCTGAGTGATTACTTTGGTGGCTGTATTGGATGAGTTGTTCTACTTTTCTTTCTCTCTTAATTGGCAGTGTGCCCTCTGCTAACTAAGTTATCTTCATCTACCCTGTGCTCCTCCTATAAATCCAAGGCTAGCAAACCAGTGGTGAAGAGATGGTCAGCTAATCTCGTTCATGAGCCCCAAATCATTGGTTGCCTCCTAAAATCATGTCCCTATTGCCAATGCCAACAGCAGTAGCAGGCACTCTGAAGAAAAGCGAGAGGAACTCTCTTTTGGAAATACAATGCTAGATTAAATGGGATACAGTGTGTCCTGTCCGGGATTGAGGACTTGGGTTAAGAAAGTGAGGCCTTTTGACTGGTAACGGAGGTAAGATTGGGAGAGGGCTTTTCGGCAATGGCATAGAAGCTAGAAAAGATGGTAAGGGGAGTTGGGGCTCGATCTAAATGCTTATTGGTTCTGGTTCTTCAAAGCCATAAAACATAAGGTGGGATAATTTATGCCAAACTAAGTTTTTAAGCAAGGAGGCCTTTCCAGCCTCTTTCGACTCTCATATTGTACTTCAGGGAAACATGTTCGTCAACAGCTTGGTGGTCTGATCTGTATGTTACCAGTGCTCTAAAAGCTTAGGTTGTTAGAAAATGGGCTGAACACTGTATATCACGCATTAACAATCCCACCTCATGTTCGAGGACAAAACTCACTGCATAAGCATGAAGGGAGGCTGATTTGAAATGGAAAAGTCCATGAAAAACCGATGCACTGATGTCACAGTAGATTACCACTATATCTCAAGCCTCAAGCCGTAAGAGCGCGGCATCAAGCTTTAACATGATTCCTTTTTTGCATGCACATTGGAGGCATCCCTACTAGGGTTCATCGAATACGTTACAGATCAAAATATATCTACAATGTCAGCAGCATAAAGGTTATTTTAGAAATGCAGATCGCTAGATGAAATGCTTACCTCGCCAAGGATGCAGGATCCCAAGAGTATGGAACAGCACGCTTGACTACATCATGCAAAACTAAATTTGGTATAGCTAGTTCAACCTTGTATAATGGGATGACATATCCAACCATCGCAAGGGATTTTGTGGCCACTGCATCAAGTTGCCAGGACCCCGTAAAATTGAACATGGCATTAAAGCTTCCAAGTGGAACATGTCCAGGTATATCAGACTTCTCGTTGAAGTACTTTGCCATCTGAAAACATAGCTAATCACACTTTAGCTCCAAGAATAAACATCAGTCACAAGTAAGTTATTTAATGGATATGGATGGGAAGATTAAGCAGTAATACAAGTAAATTATTTAAGGCACAGAAGGTCAACATTTGTTCAGTAAATGAAAATGAAGGTTTACAGGAGAATATTGCAACTACTGAGTCGGTCTCCAGATTGAAGGTAAGGTACTTAAACGTATAATTTTGTGTATAAGAAATGTCTTTTGTCCGGAAAAATGATACAAGGCATCTCTATCACTGAGAATATATTAAGATAAAATGATATGGTGCCACTATATATGTGCTATGATACACGTTTGGAGAGGTACAGCTAGAATATACAAGCCATAAATACTATGATGGTGCAATATAACTCGACCCAGAAACACATCAGTCACGAATCTCAGTCACCACATACATTACTATGAAAGCATCCAACTCAAAACCAATTCGTAATTAGGGGAGAGGCCTACAAGGCTTACATATTGAAGCATTTCTTATTATTTGCCCAATGTGGGCTTTACATCTCTCAACAATCACTACCCAAACCACAAAAAAAGAAGAAAATAATCTAACCGCATTATAGTTGACCTCATGCTAATTTAAAGATTTAGTTTTTTTATAGAGATTTGTGTTATCATCTTATCGCCAGCCAGCATCCTTCTAGAATTTCCACACTGTGGCGCTACCTGACATTAGCTTTTCTCTTCGCCTATAATTGGAACTGGAGATTCTTAGCAGTTACCTCACCACCCTATCACTCAAGAGCCAAGAGTTCATGTTAAAATCAAGTATTTAGTGTGGCCATGTAATTAGCATTAGCTGCATTATTACAATGGTTCCTAAAGGTAACAACTTATTTTCTCTCCTACCTTTATTACTTAGTATAAGCTTATGACCATAACTTAATGCAAGTATGCCTTGTTTGAATGGTGCTCTTCAATCTGCTTTCATACAAGTACGCTACAAGCTAATTGCAGTCTCGATGAAAGAGTTGCTTAAGATGCATTACAAAATGCATGAGAGGTTAAGTCATGATATTTTCTCCCTTCTCAGAAAACATGGTTCATGAAACCAATAAAATAACCCTAGAGGGGGGTGAATAGGTTCATGAGTGTGCATGTATATGCCTACTAAGAATACACTCAAAGCACACATTAGAACATAATCAATGTGTAGTTATCATCAAAACAAGATGTAAGCCTAGGTTATCCAACCATAGGGCTAACAGTTCATATTTAGGGCTCGGGTTGAATGCTAAATACTTACTTAGATGGTGCTTCTAGAAAAGTGGCAGACTGGCAGTAACTGGCGCTTGAAATAAGGAAGTAATATTTGCCCATACAGCAGGGCAAAGAGCAAGGCCATGATAAATCCATGAAATCAACTAAACAAACTCATGTATCCCTTTGATTCATTTCATTGCCTAAAGGTCTAAGTGTTGACTCAAACCAACTCAGAATCTAATTGAAAGTGTAAATGGAGTTTAGACTTACTCACACCAAAAGGAGACGCTCCATAAACTGTTTCAGCACAACACTAGGTAGAAGTTTAGATACACAATGCATTGGATCCAACAAAAGATTCAAAGTAGCTAAGTCAATCTAGACTACGTACTTAAGCATAACAGCCCTCTAAGTCGGTGGTTACAGGAGGTAAATAATTTTTCCTCTATTTATGGTAAATGATTAAGGAGGTGGTGGAGGGCCACCCAAGTGGCATGATATTGACAGAAGAAATCTAGTCATTCTCGTAACCAGAGTGCTTATGATGGTAGTGGATGGGGACAGGGGCAGATGAACTCTTAGTGGCAGAAGTCTCGATGATTGCTAGCGTGGAGAGCTCAGCCTTGAGTTCAGTTTGAATCCCAGTCATTTCAATCAGTACTACAGCTTCCCATTCCTCTTAGTCCCCCTTTTCCCTGACCTAAAAATCAATAACCTTATTTTAGCAACCACATGAGGCAGCGTTGGTTGAGGTTTCAAATGTAGATTTGCTAGATGCCGGGCAGGTGAAGGATCTAGAAGCCATAACCACTTACACTCTTCATTCAGGAAGGTTTTAAGTAGCTGCTCATCTTGATCCATCCTCTATTGCGGTGAATGAAACTATTAATCTATGCCAGTGTTAATTATCGTGACAAGGAGTTGAAAGCTCAGACCACCTTAGTAATGTCAAGTGATCATTATTCACTCAATACAGTACCATGCGTGTCAAGTAAATTAACATGAGCAGAGTTACTACTTCCATTACACTAAAAATGTTCCTCAATATGAAAAGCCTTCATTTTAAGCATCACCGACCATCTAATTTGTTTTCCAAAAGAATATCTGTCAAGTTAAAGATGCAATACATCTACACGCTAGGCAAATGAACCCGGACTGGCACTGGTAAAAAATTTGCAAGTGAGACATAAGTGAGTCCGGCACCTCGCAACTTAGATAACAACATATAATCAAGGCGCATCCCCAATTGTTAGAGACCACAACCGACTGATGTCCTGCAATCTACCAAACACGAGAATGATACCTCTTACAACACAGGCTACATGCTAAGACAATCTTTGATGACTAAGCAATATGTTGAGACCTAGTCAAAAAAGGTTTGACTACTGACAAATTCAATCATCTTGAGAAAGCACTCTAAATCGCTCAAAAGCAACAAAAGGCCCAAAAGATCAATAACAACTAGACTTCAAGACCTTGAGCTCCACATCACAACCAAATAAAAACAATAAAAATCCCAACAGGACCACTAGATTTCCAAGAAATAGAGCATACACCAAGATGATAAATTGAGCTCCGAATCACATTCAAATCAAATCACTGAACTTCCCCATCGAGAATAACAGCAATCAGTATCCAAGAACCTTGGGAGAATAAGAAAATACACGCACAAACCCAGGAGATTAAGCACTGACCTCATGGAAGCTACAAACGGGGGTAGTCTCAGTGGCCCTCTGCCCTTTAGAACACTCAACATCAACAGACACATTTGGGACGAAAAATTCATCAGAAACAGCAAGATCCTTGGTATGTTCATCATCAAGGTGAACCAAACGAGACCCAGGAGTTCCCTTGCAGTAAAGAAGCCTAATATCAGAGGTGACATCAAAGCCTCTGCCCAGTGCCTGGATTGAGTTGCATAGGGTGGAGCTCAAAGCATCTGAAGGTGAGCTGTCCATGGCAAATTCTTGCAGCATTTGGGGGAAAATGAGTGCCCTTCTTATGTTGGGCTTTCTTGATTTTGTATGTTCTTTTTGGTAGTGTTGTAGTTGGACTTGGTTGGTTGGTTGGTTTGTCAATGGCAGCCTTTTGACTGTAATAATGTAATGAAGCTATAAACGCGTTTTTTTGTGTATGGATGATTCTGGGTTGACTGGTCTTCCTTAGATCCTTTTTGGCACTATACTCTTTTTCCTTTTCTTTTTTTTTGTTGGATTCTGTGCATAAGTTGGAATAAATCTCAATTACTTCATATCGTTAGATAAAGAAGGTAAATGTGACAAGAGCAAGACTAAGAGAGAAATGAAGTGATACTCAGATATATAAGAGGTCTTATATGGTTGTGATAACTGGTTTTGAACTAAATAATAATACTTTTTACTATCAATTAGCAGGATAATGAAACGTTCAGGAACAACTTTATCATCATCGATTCAACTAATCGGTGAGGAAACTCAGTTATCATCATCCATTTATCTAGATGTGATAAGAGGGAGACTAAGAGAGACAAAGAAGTACTATACGATATATCAAAGGTTTTAGATGGTCGGATCATTGGTTCTGAACCACGTAATATTTTCTACCATCAATTTAACAAGGCATTGAAACATTAGGGGGAACAAACCCTATAAAAATTGAACCAGACCACTGTTATCAAAGGCGCACCTAGGTGCAAACCGCACTCCCTGTACTTCGCCTTGGGCTAGCCCCTTCAAAAAGGCACCCGCCTTGCTTGCCTAAGAGCCCAGATGCAAGGCAAAAGGCGGTGGTGGAGGCACAAAAAAACAAAAACCCAAAAATCTTAATCTTTGATTTTAGCATCATGACATCATCTTAACAATTCGTTATTTTTTTATTCTTTTTTATATAACATAATAAATTAATATGTAAACCACAAAAAAAAAAAACCTAGAACCCCAAATCCCTAATCAATCGATTCTCTTATTGTTGTTCATTGTACTAGAGTCTCGTCCTCAATTGTTACTCTCTTTTAGATAAATCTACCCATTCACTTCACATTGTAAACAAAGAATCAATTGATTCTCTTATTGTTGTTCATTGTGCTAGAGTCTCGTCCTCAATTGTTACTCTCTTTTAGATAAATCTACTCCTTCACTTCACCTTGTAAACAAAGAAGATGAAACTGAGGAGAAATTTCTACCATACGTGGAGCCTATGATTTCCTTTTGAGAAAAATATTTTTGCCTTAACCCTCACTGATGATGAGGATGAGATTGTCATATTCACTTAAAATTAAATACTTCTCATTGGATTTGAAACTTTTTATAGTATTGAAAATTTGTTGCAAATTCTGAAAATTTTTACGTGATTTTATTGGTTTAATGCACTAATATATATTTATTTTTATTTTATGCCTCACTTTGAAAAAGCGTGTGCCTACCCCTTACGCCTAGGCTCTAAGGATCGTTTGCGCCTTTAATAATTATGAACCAGACTCACCACACCTTCTTCAACCCCCAGCACCACCACGCCCATAACTCCGACAAAGGAACCAACCCACACCCGGATCATTGTGCACCCAATGACAGCCTAACTTATCAATATCTAACATCCATAACCCGATGCCTAACAGAGGGAAACCCAAACCTGCAGGCAGTAGATCCGCAATGTACTGCGAATGCCACCCGCCGTATTTTAAATACAAAAATCCATCGAAAAACCCTAAAATTACCCACATAAAATCACATAAAAAAGAAGGGAGCTACTCTACTATACTATGGTCCACTAGAGAAAACTGATAGTGGTTATATTAGGACAGAATGTGGGGGTTTTAATTACCCTAAGAAATCAGTATAGTCGGCAGTGCTGCGAAGGCAAAGGCTCGAGTTAAATACACGACAACAGTCACAGTCTAATGCTTAGGTCCAGCATTAGGGTTCTAGGTGTTTTTCTCTCTAGGATTCTAGAATGAGAAAATGCACGTGAGTTCTGAAAGTCTTGAAGAGTCCTGTAAATAAATTCTCAAGCCCCTCAATTTATAAGGGTTGAGATGATGATGTCATCAAGTGACACATGATGCTCCCTGAGAGTGACAAGTTACCAAGGGGCCTGTAGGTGCCGATGTTCCACGGACTGTATAATCGCATACTCACCGGGCCTGCTACTCACAATGTCACTTATTAGTTTGGAAAGAGTGGCTCCTACATTACTGGTATGCCCAAATAACCCCTTGATCTAGCCACCAGTCGAAAGCCTTTGCAGAGTCCTGTAATGCGTCGAGAGACTCCAAGGACCTAACAACAATAGGGAAGTCCCAATGCCTAAATGCTAGGCAGACTTGGTGCAACGCCCTCTGGAGAACTACTTCTGTCTCGAAGTGACCTGAGAATCATAGTTCTTAGGGGTGCCGATAAATAGCCCCCACTGTCGGAGCACGTAGACTAGTCAAACAAACACCCTAGCGAAGATAGTGTCTTAGAGAGTGAGTCTATCCCGTGGGTGAGTCCTCGTGCTGAAGCACACATAGTGCGCTAAAGTAGTCTCTTGAAAGAGTCGCCTACTCGATAGACTAAGGTAGTGTTCCAAAAGAGTTACCTACCTGGCAGAAGGGGAGTCTTCATGCTGGAGCACTTAGAGCTCCCTGGCAGAGATAATGTCTTAGAGAACAAACTTATCCCCGCGGACAAGTCTTTGTGCCAAACGTAGAGAGCGCGCCTCGGTAGTGTCTCTGAGGAGTCGCCTACCCTATAGGGTGAGGCAGCGTCCAAAAGGAGTCGCTTGCCCAACACATTGAGCTAGTGTCCTGGAATAGTCGCCTACCTAACTGGCCGAGGCAGTGTCCTGAAAGAGTTGCATACATGGCAGAAAGGGGAGTCCTCGTGCCGGAGCACTTGGAGCTCTTTGGCAGGGATAGTGTCTTAGAGAGCGAGCCTATCTAGTAGGTGAGTCCTTGTGTGAGAACACTTGGAGCGTGCCAAGGTAATGTCTTAAAGGAATTGCCTACCTTATGGGCCGAGAAAGTGTCCTGAAGGATTCTCGTCCCTAGAGAGAGGGGAGTCTGCATGCCGGGGCACTTAGAGCTCCCTGGCAAAAAAGTATCCCCGGAGGAGTGGTCTTACCCTACAAGATACTGCACACTCTGAAAGTGGGGTCGAAGCATGTTCCAGTACCAAAGCAAGGTGCACATGGTGTGGTGAAATGATGGATCAACACAGGGATGTGGTAGTGTGAGAGCGAACTGGGGATACAACTGTATAAGTAACACAGTGCTTGGGTGAGCCAATATGTGTAGTGTCAGGTCACATGACATGGAGATGGCACACGTGCAGACGGGTATCGCAGAGTCGGGCGTCTTACCGGGAGCACGTGATACAGGGACGACGCACGGCGCTGCAACGGGTGTTGCAGAGTCAGGTGTCGTGCCAGGGGCACATAAAGCGGAGATGGCGCTCAAGCGCGGCGATGAGTGTCGTGTTAGGGGAAAGTGACGTGGAGACAGCGCTCGGGCTCGACGATAAGTATCACAGAGATGGGCATCATGCTGAGGGCATGTGTCTCGTATACGGTGCTCGGGCACAATGACGAGTGTCGGGAAGACCAGTGTCCTTCTGGCGCGGTAACGACTGTCGCGGAGACGGACGTAGTGTCGGCATAGTGACGGGTGTCACGAAGGAATCATAATCGTGGAGATCAACAGGGGAAGGCCGAGGCCTACCCAAAGGGGAAGGTTGGGTCATACCCTAAGGGGAAGGCCAAGGCCGACCTTTTCAAGAGAAAGGTTGGGGCAAACCCCTAAGGGAAGGCTAGGGTAGACTCTAGAAAAGGGTGAAGGTGTGGCAAGGTTGTTTTTAAGGGTGCGCTTCGGGTTGACTGACTCAGTAGCTTTGAACTTTGACCGTTGAAAAGTTGATATGTCGTGGGAGCGGAATTCAAGAGCAGTCCAAAATTGCGGACAGGCTAACAACACTAACTTTTCAAGGTAAGAGACTTGGTTCTGAAAGGCTATGGGGTTGGAACACTAAAAGAACCTAACAATAATATAGTCTTGATAGGTTACTGGAAATTATTATAAAAGAGCTATCATACACTAATATTTTAGTATTTTTTTAAGTTAGTCGTGATTAAATTGGCAGTCATCTTATTTTATGCTCGTAACAAGTATTGTATAGGCAAAATCTCCTGTATGAATTCTTATAGTTTTAACTACAGTAGGTATATTTTTTATAAGATGCTAATCTCTGCTTTATTCCATATTATGTGGTGTGAATTAATACACTTTTTAGAGCTTTACAATATCTTTTATGGACCGACACAAGCTTGGCTCACGTTCTTATACTATAATATATTATAATATATAATAGTTGAAGTGGAAAATGCAATGATGGCCTTTTGTAGGACCATCATCAGTTATGTTTTCAATATAATTGGATTTATAAAAATTAGCCATTCATATTTTGCTATCTAACCTTTTGGTGTATGAATTACATAGATTTTTTTTTTCATAATAAGGTCCTTAGTTTTATCTTTTATTAACACTTCAAAATACAAATCAATCCAATATACTAACCTAGATAACATGAAAACAAACAGCTACATATAAAAATTTTAAGAAAAAACAACATATTTATATAGAAGAATAAGTTCTGTAATTATTTACAAATATGACGTCAAATTACAACCTTATAACATTTGAAAACATATATTGGTTAAAATTTTATTTATGCATTGTACTTTTGCATCAAAAAGTGCAATAGCAGAAGTTTGTTTATGTGTAGCCAATAAATAAGCTATGAAGCTTAGATAAGCAAACGTGAATGTAGAGATCGATAAACACTCTCATATATCTAGCATTATTAATCTACAAAGGTTCTATAAAATATAGTAGAAAAAGCATAAGCTAAACTAGTAAAGTCATTTTGGAAGAAAACATATATATGAACCAACCTTTTCCTATGTTGTCCTTATCTTACTATTAATTCATCTCTAAGCGTTTTAAAGTTTTACATTAGCAATATTCCAGCATACTAGAAATTCTTTAGTTATTATATCGTCAAAAAAAATCCATAATTCAGAAAGAAAACATGATATGCAAATAGATATATTTATATATGTGTATTTAGAGCATAACTGGTGTCTAAAATAACAGTAAGCTAGCCTTATTATGCTAGGTTTCAACTCGATTGTTAGCGTCAATAAATTCAAAGATGAATCACTACAAGAAAAAGGGCTTTTACCGACAGGTTTTTCGTGACGGACACCAATCCGTCGCTAAAAGGAAGATTTACCGACGGATTGTTCCGTCGGTAAAACTCCGTCACTACAAACTTTTACCAACGGGCCTTCAATAAGTAATATTTTTACCGACGTCATTTTATCAACGGTTTTTAGCAACGGATATACCGTTGCTAAAAGTTTTTTGAAAATTTCTTATGTTCGACGGAACTAAAACTTTTTAGCCACGGAACTAAAACTTCAGTCGCTAAAACTCCCCAAGGTGGCCATTTCCAACAGAATATTTCATCGCTAAAACGTTCGTCGCTAGAAGTTTTGACTTAAGCAACGGACTTTTAGTAATGGTATATGTCCGTTTCTAAAATGTCTGTTATAAAAGTGACCCTTCATTTCTCTCTCCTCGTCTTTCTCTCTCTTTTTGGTTCTCACTCGGCGAAGGCATCTTTCCCCGGCGACCCCCCTCCTGCTACAACACCCTCCCACCCTCCCCTGCGCGTGACAGCCCCCCACGACCCAGTGCAAAGCTACAGCTCTTGTAGGCCTCCACTACCGCGCCACCTCTGCCACTGATATGTCCATTTTATCCTAATTTTGGTTTAATGTATATGTTTAACTTTGTGTGTGTGTGTCTGTGTTTTGGATGTGGCAGTTAGAAAAATTTTTGTAATTGCTATTTTAGTTTAATGTATAGTTAGTTACATGTTAATGTATAGTTATATTTTTTGTACATGTTAATGTGGTAGATAAAAAAAATTGTAATTGTTATTTTGGTTAATGATCAGTTTGGGAATGTGTATATTGGCTTATATGTATTGGCAGGTAGGGTGGTGAGTGTGGGCAGTGGAGGAATGTAGGGGTGGTGGGTGGGTATTGTTATGTGAGTATTGCATTATCTCAACCCTAATTAATCCCGATTAACTATAATTAAGTCTGATTCATCCTTATTAAACATAATTAACTATTATTAAACCTAAATAACCCTGATTAATCATAAGTAAACATAATTAACCCCCAATCAACCATTAATTAACCCCAATTAACCCCTAACACATTCTTAGGTAACCATAATTAACTATAATTAACCCAAATTCACCCTAATTAAATCCCGATCAACCCTAATTAATCCCGATTAACTATAATTAACTCTAATTTATCCTAATTAAACCTAATTAACTATCATTAAACGTAAATAGCCCAGATTAACCCTAAGTATACATAATTAATCCTAATTAACCCTTAATTAACTCTGATTAACCCCTAACACATCCCTATGTAACCCTAATTAACTATAATTAACTCTAGTTAACCCTGATTCACCCTTATTAAACCTAATTAACTGCGATCATCCCCGATCAACCCTAATTAACCCCGATGAACTGAAAATAACAACCAATTCACCCTAAATAAACCTAATTAACTATTATTAAACCTAAATAACCCTAACTAAACATAATTAATCCTAATTAAATTCTATTTAAATCCTATTAATATATTCCTAATTATCCTAAATACAATCTAACCCTGACTATATACTTAAACCCTGGACTCAATCACAAGTGGGACATTATGAACTCTGCGAATGAACTCAACGAATTCTAAAGTGCCTCAATCCTAATTAGCCCTAATTAACACATTAGCTCTAATTAACCTTAATTAACTCTTACTTAAAACCCTGATTAATAATAATTAAGTCTAATTAAACTCAATTAACTCTAGTTAACTCTATTTAGCTCGAATTAGCCCTTATTAGCATTAACCCTATTTAGCTCAAATTAACTAATTAATTAACCCTAATTTACTGTTGATTTAATCTATAATTAGCCCTAATCACCGCTGATTAACTAATTAAACCCCAATTGTCCTGATAAATGGTAAATAAATCTTAATTAAACCCAATTAGGGTAATTAACTATAATATGCTCTAATTAGACTCAATTAGCCCTAAGTAGCCCGAATTAAACCCTGAATAACACTAATTGAGTCTAATTAAATGCAATTAACTACAATCAACCCTAAATAGCTTGAATTACCCTAATTACCCCTAATTAACACATTAACACGACATATTCACTTTAATTAGCTCTTATCTATTTAGGTTCGGTACAAAATCATTTGGTTATAGTGAACTTGAGCTAAGAAAATCATCATTCCTAAATCCTTTAATGTCTAACGATCCACAAAATCAGGATTCTTGAGTAAATCTGATGCTTTTGGTGGGTAAGTTATGGGCTCAAAAATTTTCCTTCGCTCGTCATGTTGAATCATCTTGTTTAAGATCTTATCTTCTGAGACTTCTGATAACACTTTCAGCTGGCAACTCTCCATGTCTGCGGAAGAGAAAACTTTCTGAGACAAAATGTCATTCTCAGTCTGTCACGAACATTTCCTGCCCTCCATTGTTCTTGAGGTGATTAGATAGTAAATATACACAGTTTTTTCCTGACCAATCCTATATGCCCGACATATGACTTGCCTATCAATTGATGGGTTCCAACCAATATCAAGCAAAACAACTATCGACGCCCTAACCAGGGCCGATTAATTAGGGTTAATAAGAGTTAATTCAAGTTAAATAGGGTAAATGATAATGAGGACTAATTTGAGCTAAATGGGGTTTGAAAGGCAAGCCATATGTCGGGCATAAATTTGGTTGGGGCGTTGAGATTTGTGTTGCTTGATATTGGTTGCAATCCATCAGTTGAAAGGCAAGCCATATGTCAGGCATACAGGATCAGTTTGAAGAAAACTGTATATTTACCATCTAATTACCTCAGGAACAATTGAAGGTAGGAAATGTCTGCGACAGGTTAAGAAAGACCTTTTGTCTCAGAAAGTTTTCATTTCTGCAGAAAATGGAGAGTTGCGAGCCAAAAGTGTTATCTGAACTCTCAGAAGATAAGATCTTAGATGAGATGGTTCAACATGACAAGCGAAGGAAAATTTTGAGTCCATAACTTACCAACCAAAAGCACCGGGTTTACTTGAAAATCCTGATTTGATGGATCTTTACATATTAAAAAAATTTATGAATGATGATAGGAGCAGCTCAAGTTCACTATAACCAAATAATTTTGTACTGAACTTATATAGATAAAAGCTAATTAAGGTACACATGCCGAGTTATGGTGTTAATTATGAGGAATTAGGATAATTCGAGCTATTTAGGGTTGATTATAGCTAATTGCATTTAATTAGACTCAATTAGTGTTATTCAGTGTTTACTTGAGAATCTTGATTTGATGGATGATATTAAAGGATTTATGAATGATGATAGGAGCAGCTCAAGTTCATTATAGCCAAATAATTTTGTACCGAACCTAAATAGATAAAAGCTAATTAAGGTGATCATGCCAAGTTAATGCGTTAATTAGGGGGAATTAGGGTAATTCGAGCTATTTAGGGTTGATTACAGTCAATTGCATTTAATTAGACTCAATTAGTGTTAATCAAGATTTAATTCAGGCTTCTTAGGTCTAATTGAGCCCAATTAAAGCATATTACAGTTAAATACCCTGATTGGGTTTAATAAGGGTTTGTCTACGGGGACAATCTGAGTTTAATTAGGTTAATCAACGGTGATTAGGGCTAATTAAAGATTAAATTAACAGTAAATTAAGGTTAATTAGGGTTAATCAGTTTTAATTATGGCTAATCAGAGTTACTTGAGTTTAATTAGGATTAATTACTGTAAACTAGAGTTTAATTAAGAATTAATAAGGGTTAATCAGTTTACGCAGCCTCCCCGGTATGACTGCACGTGCTGTGATAGGAGCATCCCCACTCCCTACTGCATATCCACAGACGCAGACATCGACCGTGGAGCGCTCATCGTTACATAAGGACGATATCCGTCACATTGCTGCAAAGGTGTATAGCATAATCACGATGCATAATCAGGTACAACCACTATAGACGTTTAGTAAACACTACATACAATTGCTATCGAGATTAATGCGTCTGTGCCTTTACATGCAGGGCACTGTTACTGGACATGCCAAGCCGGATTCGGATCATAGTGCCCCTGTGGACGAGGATGATCAGCAGGATCCAGATCCAAGACTCATCAACTCCTAATCAACCCTTCCCCTCCTAGCTCTTTGTATCCCGCTCTCGTGCCCCCCGACATGTACTCCCCTCCCCTCCCCTACTCTATTGTACCCCGCTTCCGTTCCCTCGTGAACTTTGTATACATTTTATTTTTCGATTAGTATAGAATCCATTCTTTATATATGTGTGTGTGTGTGTGGTGTTTGTTTTAGGCTTAAATAGTTGCTGATGGATCAATAATTATTTAACCTTAATATACATTGAGAAGTATTTGATGGATTATGATTGTTGAGAATTTGTAATTACAGGTTTAGGTATTAAAGTAATAAAAAAAGTTTAAAATTAGTTTGACTTTTAGTGACGGATTTTATTCCGTCGCTAAAAGTCTATTAGCGAGGGAAAGTCCGTCACTAAAGTTTTAGCCGACAAACGTTTAGCCACAGATATTCCGTCGCTAAAAGTCATCAATATTTGGCGACGATTTGTTCCGTCGCTAAATATTTTATGTAATAAATTATTTTTGAAAAGAGAAAATAAATTAAAATATGACAAAATATTTAGCGAAAGATACTCCGTCTCTAATTGTACTAACACATCTGTCGCTAAAAGTGAACTTTTAGGTGACAAATTTTAAAATTCCGTTGCAAAACGTTTAGCAACGGGGTTATAGGTAATGGACTTTTAGCTACGGGGCCTCCGTTGCTAAAAGTTTTTGCTGACGGGTGTTGGACTTTTAACGACGAATAAAACTCTTTTTTCTTATAGTGTCTAACTTAATAAACATTTTGGTTAATAATTTTGGTTAAGTTTTGGTCAATGATTTGCTTACTCTCAGATTTTGTGCTATTCTATTAAGTTGTGTAGGTAAAATGCAAAAGAATTATGGGATGCGAATTTCATAAGAGATATATAAAATATTGTAGAATTAAAACCTGATGATATTTGAAAACATATGTACAAAAAAAATATTTTTATGTCATATTTTCTGATGTTAACTTTTAGCTACAAAATAAGGTGTGGACAAGCACATAAGATGTAAAAATAGGCATTCCACTAATTTAAACAAGGTGTATTTATAAAGTACAATTGATAAAACATGAGGTAAATTCAGCTAATTTTATGATGAAAAAACTTGAAACAAATCTTTTCGTTCGGTGTTCTTACGTTGTTGTGTTGTGAGTAATTAACATCATAAGCATTCTAAATTCTACCTTAGCAGTATAACAATATAATAAGACTTTATGTTTACTTTTATGCTCCTACAGAGACTCACTTAATATGAAAAAAAGATATCTAGAAGAAACACCTTAGTGCTGCCACTGTAAATGAGCATATTTAGAACTACCACTATCAACACCTTATCACTTATCCAAGGCATATTAGAGCATAACTTGTCAACCACTATTATATTAATGCGAGCTCTAATCACTTTAGAATTATCACTTACTAACTGTTACCACTACCATCACCTTTGCTATCACTATAATCCTATTGCTAAGATCATCACCACCATAACCATCTCGAGAACTACCCCTAACCTAGAGTAGCTAGGTGTGGAAGAAAATTTAATCCTTGTTCATACATGGGCTTCTCTGGTTGGGGTTGGGGGGTCAAACTTCTTATTCTTGAATGAAAAAAATAAATCAAATAATTGGTTTCATACCAAAACTATTACAAATATCAATCTCATTAACAGTGCTACAACTACCCCCACAAGAATTATCACTATTAAATTTGTAATCATTGTCACCTTTCCAGTTCTCACTACTGCCATACTGTGACATCTACCGCCGAAATCTCCCTAGTACCGCATTACCATAACTATCATAATTGGCCACTGTTATCAATTAATGGAAAATGTTTTTCTTTAACTCATTTACCCTTACATTTATTTTCTTTTAACTCAATCTTAGCTTGCCACACGTTATTTTCTTCCAAATACATATTTGTTCTTAATAAAACGGAGTGTATCATGTTAGAGTTTAACGGTATAACTTATAAAAAAATTAGATTCCTTTCAAACTTACCTCTATCGATCCCAAGGAATGTATAATTCTCTTAGAATTTCTAATGTAATTGCTAATCAAGAATTCTAAAAATCTTACTTGTCAAAAATATAAGAGCTCAACAAATCTTAGGTATCGCAATCTTATGTGTAGTAATCAATAATACCTATAAGTTCTTTAATAATAAAATCATAATAAAGAGTTAGTAAGTAGCGAAGATTTCGTATTTTACATTTTTTAAGATTTTATATTGTTATTTTAAAGTGCTTTTGAGGTGTTAATAATCAAAACTAAGGCCTAATAAGTATAATGATTAGGTACATTTTTATAAGGTGTATGATTGATTTCTTAGTTTTATAAAGTTTACAAATATAGGACAAATTATACCAATGAATTCTCTAAGAATAAATCATAGGAAAGAGTTATATAAGGTACAAAAAGAAAAGAATACTAAAATAAATAGGATTCTTGAATCTTATATATCCAATTAAAAAAAATGATAGGAAATATTAAGTAATAAGCTAAAAAAAAAGAACACCAAAATAAAAGTAGAAAAAGAAAAGAACACCAAAACAAATAGGATTCTTGAATCTTATAAGGCGTTAATAATCAAAATTAGAGCCTAATATATAAGTATAGTGATTAGGTGTTAGGTAGAGTTTTAAAAGGTGTATGATTGATTCTTATTTTTATGAAGTTTACATATATAGGGTAAATTATATCTACAAATTTTTTTAATAATAAATGATAGAAAACAGTTAAATAATAAGGTAGAAAAAGAAAGAACACCCAAACAAATAGGATTCTTGAATCTTATAAGATGTTAATAATCAAAATTAGGGCCTAATATATAAGTACAGTGATTATGTAGAGTTTTATAAGGTGTATGATTGGTTTTTAATTTTGTAAAGTTTACAAATATAGGGTAAATTATACCTACAAATTTTCAAATAATAAATCACAGGAAATAGTTAAATAAATTAGAAAAGAAAAAGGACACCAAAATAAATAGGATTCTTGAATTGTATATATTCAACTTAAAAAAGTTGGATTCTAAATGAAGAGACCAATTAAGTTAGGGAACTATCACATGTAAAGTTGAAGCTTACGTGGTAGGAGAAGAAGGTTCTTAAAAGATTCTACTTGTCGCAAACATAGAGTTCTAAAAATCCTACATGTAGTAATTTTAAGCGATATATATATATATAGACACGTGTGAGCGCGTGCACACGCATTGACTCTTGTGGTATTAACATATAAATTTGCATTAGTAATAAGAGCCTTATGCCAAATATTTATTAAATTACATGCAAAATAAAATTAATAACCTTATTGTACTACTGAGATAAATAAGGCCATGCTAAGTAAAAATAAAATAGAACTTTAGTGTACATTATCAGAGAACTTTAGTGTACATTATCAGGATAAACCTAAAGTACACAATAGATTTTTTAAGTGGAAAGTGGGAAAAAGAAGGTAAAATTAAGAATAATCGTAATTTTAGACGAATTGTTATCAAAATTTGAAATTTAAGCTAGAAAAAAATTGAAAAAGCCGATTTAATTTTCAAGTTATAGCAAGTTATAGATACATGAAATTTATAATACACTAGATCATTAGCAAAAGAAAATAAAACTATAGGAACTATTCTCCTTATCAAGAATGACCGCCATAAGAAATGGCCATCACTATATAGAAAGAAATGAGATGGATAAAGAATGATATTGAAAGTCAAGTGATGATATTTTGAATTTTAATGGTGATGCTTGTAAAAAAAAAGAAGGGTTACAATTCCAATAGTAAACGATAAAACTTTAGAAAGATCTTTGAAAGTTACGGTTACTAGATTTGTTGCTTAAATAATTGAGTTTTTATATGTGTCCTGTTAAATCTCTTGAGTTCATTAGATTCTTGATTTTAATGATGCAACATTAATTAACAACTCCTTGTTTTTTACAAACTTGGTTTTACATTCATCAATAATAACTCCTTTCTGTTAGACACTTTATTTTTACGATCCTTTTTAGGTTAATTTTTGAACTCTCATTAATATCACTTTGTATTAGTTCAAACTTCTTCTCATTTTCACTTCCTAGACTTATAAACGTGCCATAGAAATGTATTACAAGAAATTGGACAATTCGAGTAAATACACTTGACATTAATTGTCTCTAAAATTCTTTCTTCACTTTTATTACTGCAATATCAAAATTGTAGTATTCCGTGAGAATTAAATATTTGTGCAAGATGTTTGAAACTGAATATAATGACAGTGTACCTTGGATAACAATGTCGAACATCTATGATTCTCTTTAGCGGCGACATGATGTGAAAAAAGAAATACGTATGATCTATAGTGAAGGTATTGGTGATTATTGACATTAACAATTTGAGTTTGAAATTAAGACCATATCATGCGCAATAAATTTTACATAATTCGAGTCTTTTCTTAGCAATTAACAATTGATTTACTTGTTATGGTATAATTATAATAGTCGTATTAAGTAATTTTAATTGAATTTTTTCACCAAGATTTATAATATTTTTATTTCGAATCACTATATAACATGGAAAGCACTTGATCCTTTCTAGTATAAGGAAAAGTGAGAAAAAGCAACGTATGCAATTCAAATTAAATTATGTACTGAATAACAAGAGCATACAAGTCCTTCAAATCTCGTAGACCTCCAAGATTCGGAATCTCTCCTTCCAACTTGTTAAAGCTAAGGTCTCTGTTCATGACCAAGATATAAATGTTAGAAACAGTGCTTATGAATAATAAGACTGCATAAGTACCTGAAAAATCCCAAAAAACAGAAAAAAATATACACTGCGTACAATGTACAAATGGAACTCGGGAAAATGTTAAGAAAATAAAACTGGAAGTGGAAGAGTTACAGTGTATTCAATGCCGTCATATCTGCTATATAATCAGGGATCTTGCCAGATATATTACAGCTCCTCAGCATCCTGCAACATCAACCAGAGTTACCAAACATTATGGTTGGAACATAGAGTTATGAAACTTTGAACGTAGTATTTGTCTGCAATCATGTCTGTGACTCACAACTTGATCATTCGAGTCATGTTACTTAGCACTGGAAATTCTGAACCTTCTCCATTTAAATCGCTAATCCTTCTGCAAAACAGAGCTCGGTTACACAAATGCCTTTCACCCGACTGAAATCACGTAACTTTTTCTTGGCAAAAGAAGGAAGAAATAAATCAAGCAACTTAACCAGACATCAAAAAGCATAACTTACAATTCATACAAATTGCTTAAGAGGGAAATGCTAGAATGTATGGGGCCTTCAAAACCACTACCCTGGATCTCTCTGTTGGTGACAGAGAAGATGTCAACTAAATCTGAGCAGGAAGATATTACTTCTCGACACTGTGAATGCAAAATAACTTACAGTATCTGAAGTTGTTTCCAGTTCTCAAAACTAGGTACTTTCCCAGTGAAGCTGTTGCTGCTTAGTCTACTGCACAGCCTCAATGCACTAATTACGTGGGAAAAGACAAGGGGAGCAGAAAAAGAAAACACCATATTGAAAAGCCTATCTTTGTAACTTACAAAAGGGTCACAAATTTACTTACAGTTCTATCAACTTGGTTAGGTTATTAAGCTCCAATGGCAACCCTCCAGTGAGATTGTTGGCGGTTAAAATGCTACAATGAGAAATTGAAAGAAGAGGGGGAGGGAGGATACAAGCCACTGAATAAACTTATTTGATATCAACTCCTAAATGATTTAAGAATGTCATTAACTAGATAAATCAAATTTGTGGAAGAGAAATTGTTGGAGTATTTTAATAAAAATAAAAAATATTGGTTTAAGTGCCTCATTATAATATGTTATGATGAGCCATAACACCTCATTATAATATTTTTAATAGTATGTTTTTATTACATTTTAGTGGCTTTAAATTAATCCTTATAACTTTTTGTAACCTACATTTTAATGAAAAACTTAATAGTCATGAGTTACATTTTAAAGCTACTATATATATGTATATTGTATAGTGGATGTTTTGTGGTGAGTGACAATTATACTTTCACCATACAAGTTTGTGTCACCACATTGTTCAAGAACCCTCCTTTTTTCTTTGGCTTTTCCTTCATGGGTTACGAACAACACCTCTCTTTAGTGGTATCATCTTGATGACTAGCTTATCATCTTATGTGATGTGTTGAAAGGAAGTGTTTCATTGCCACTATATATATACACTTGAGTTTCGTTTATTTTGAAAAATAATTTGGGCAAAGAAGGGTGTTGAGTGAAGCTTCTGCTTCATTCGATAGTGCAGAAAATGCGAATGGAGCTACAGTTATAAGCTGGGCTGTTGTATCCTGGAGGCGACACGTCGAAACCTTGCTGCATCGGTAATTATCCGAAGGGGCGCGAATCGTCTTAAAGAGAGCGACCTAGTCCGCGCCTCATCCTAGCTGTTAACTTATTACCTATCATCTGAGGTACTCGAGATTAAGGATACTTCGTTTGGTAAGTTTTATGTTCCAAAAAGGCAATCGAGGTAAATGGACAATTTCTTTTATACAAGTAATTAAAGGTAATTGTTTACTTGTATTGTCTTTTTTCATTTCAAGTACTTGCTTAACAAAAAGATTTTATTTTAATGGATTATTTCCAACAATTTTAAGACGATCCGAATCCTCTAATTTGCTTTCTCTCTTTGCCATTTTGCATGAGACTTAATTTATTTGGAACAACCAAACAACTGTGGGGTTGGAACAGCTTTTGTGGCAGCAGATTGCATGTACGCTAACAGGATACATATGCAAAATGAAAGCATACATATGATGCGACAGTCATTAAGAAAAAAAGGACGAAAGCCTTGGGGGTGAAACAAGTAAGTAACCTATTTTCATGGGTCCTCATAACGTAGTAGTGAAAATCCAAAGTGATGCATCAGGTTAGTTCACAACCTGGCTTTCGTTATAAACTTGTTAAGTACTTAAGTACTGGAACCAAATAGTGGGGGCTTCTTATTTGGTTTTGCACCTTGTCTTTCTGTTGGTGCATGTTTGGTCAAATAATTATATCATGTGGAGCTTTGGTAAAGGGCAAATGTCAAACTTATTAGAGAGTCCCATGGCTATATACAAAATGATAGCTGTTGGAGGACATGCATGGTCATTTTTCTTGCATTATTTCTTGGGCATGAAAGTAGTTAATACTAGATTACATATGCATGCCAGATTTTGGTGGAAATCCACTGTGATTTGCGTGAATTTGTTAACTTTTAAATTTATGCAATTAAAGTCAATTAGAGGTTGTGTACGTAGTGGCCGTTAGGTTGAATATGGGGAGATTCTTATGTGAATACCTGATTGGGTTGTATTTGCTTGATATATATTAAATCCTGATATAACAGTTTCATTTGACGAAATTAACGCTAAGCAAATATGGGATTGTTTGTAACTCATCAAGCTGAAATATGAATGTTTTCATAACGTGTAAGTGTAGGATATATATATATATATATATATATATATATATATATATATATATATATATATATATATATATATATATATATATATATATATATATCCTTTACACACCTGCAAGACGAGAGTTTTGAGGAAATCAAAGTTTTAAGGAAATATTTGCTTGTGTTCCCAGTTGGGCTTGATGGGAATTTTAGTAGCTAATAAAGCTCTTAATTTCACCAGATTCTGAGTGATTGAAGATAGAGCATTTTGAGAACTTTTATGGAGACTTATTTTAATCCTGAACATGCGAAACCTATAATGGTTTGACCGGCTGTAAGTCGGAATAACACTTGAAAAGAATAATATAAGTTAACAAATGTCAAAGACTCAAATTTGCATGTTAAGGCGGTAAAACATGAAAATGTACTTTGTAAGATTATAACTTTGGATATTGGGCTGAAGATGAAAGATGTCTGGGCATGAGGAGCAGTTACAACACTAGAACATGTATAACAAGTTTAGAGTTCTAGATGTTTGGTGTGATCTCTGTTGATGTGCTGTTTGGTCGTGTATATATAATGATATAGCCCCATCACAATTTTTTTAAAGAAAATATGTTACTGAAATATAGCTTGGCACTTTTGTGCTTATATGTGCTACTTTGGCTGGCACATACTTTAGAAAGAAATAAAATGGAATTAATCTGATCTAATCTGATTCTCTCCTAGAGTTTTTAGTAGTTACTATTTACGTTGAGTGAGTATTCAGATAAAAAGGGGCTTTGCTTCATGAGATACATGTAGATTCTCGCTTTAAAAAACTACACCAAATACTGAATAATGAGATTACCTTGAGTACGTAACCCACGAAGCAAAAGTTATAGAAGCAGCAAAAATTATGAAAAAAATGTGAAAGTATTAGTTACTTCTCTTGATCCAGTTATTGGATCATGATCATAAGATCACACACATATATCTATATGCAAGCTGGGAAGGCCAAATTATCTTTTAATATATTGTCATTAGTTTCTAAGGGTTCAAGTTTCTTCTTTAAACAAAAAAGAGAGGACCTATAAAAGATTACACACACAAACACATCCCTTTTTTGAGCTGCGGGTGGTGTCATGTGATTACTGCAATGTCATTGAAAATGTTATGCACAATCACATCACTAGGTTCAGTTATTGTTCCAAATCGTTGATGGCCAAGCTATCGTGTTTACGTTGCTTCTATGATTGTTATTAAGCAACTCTTGATGCGTGTGTTAAGGTATATTAGTTTGCTGCTTTTTGTGATTACTAGTTTGATAACAATTATCTTAGCACATGTATTATTGGCTTCATGTGCATGGTAAGTATGACTAGTTCTGTTGGTCTAACCAATAATATTTAATCTACTTGTCATTGATGATATGCACGCTTTTTATAAGCTTATGCCCGATGTGCATAAAGTATGAAATAGTCAGCTTGACATTATCTTTAATGAACTAGTGGTAATCATCAATGTTTGATGGACCATGAATGAAAGCTTTTAAGCAATGCATATAGCATGTTTTCTAAGTGAATGAAGAAATCTAGACATTCGAGGTTATACCAAAATAAAGAGCATTTTTAGACGAGTATAAAATTAGACACATGCACGATTTGAGTCAAAACTTTTGGACCACTATATAAGTACAAGATTGACGATTAAGTAAGTCGATCCAAGTGTATGATATAGTATGCTTATGTTTATAAGATTTTTAAGGATATGCTTACGTGATTTCCTCCTTAATAGTCATCATATCGTGATTATCATGAAGTCATATGGCTGGATCCTTTAGTTAATGAGGTTACCAAAGCAATGAGCTCTTATAAGTTGGTGTATGTTTTGTGCTGATAAACTAATTTGAAAATGGATGGATTTCTTTAGCAACATAATCTTTTATTATATGCTGGGTATGTGCAACATTCAGTCCTATGGAAAGGTTTTTCAAGGTTCGGAAACCTAGTAATTTTCAAAAAAACCTCTGGTTGAGTTTCTTAAAATTGACTATCTCTTCCACGAGTTTCTACAAAGAGATGAGCCTTGCAAAGCTTCTAAGATCATGCATAGTAGCATATTGAAAGGAAAGAAGGATAGAGATCCTTAAAATTAGAATTTTTCAAGGCTGTGCGAAAGTATTTTGAGACGTGGTCATTCTTAAAGTTAATTTATAAAACATAATTTTTTTCAAAATATTATGAGATTTTTGAAGGAAAATGTCAATCATAGTGGTTTTACTTTTAAAAAAAAAAAAAAAAAGGAGGAAACCAATCTGAGTGATTTGATTGCATGATCACCACTTTTAAGTAAGAATTTTTACAAATTGAAATGTTGTAAGGTCTTGTGCAATCAAAAGATGGAGGCATCTCTGGTAAGTAATAGGCCAATGGCCACAAAAGGTAAAGTAGCTCCTAGTAGTACGCTACTGGTCACATGTTTGTGATTCCTAGTAACAAGACTACTGACTACTAGCATGATTTTTGGAAAAGACCATCTCTTTGGGAAGGAATTGATGACCCTTGTCTTCTCACGAAAAAATACTTGTTGCCTCGAGATATGTCCCAAAATTAAAAATGTCATGGTGTTACATGGGACGTACATAAAGTGTTGCCTCGAGAAACTTGGCTTTCTAACCAGATGGTATAATATGGTCGAGGTAAGGCAGGCGTTGCCTCGGGAATGGAAAAACAGGTTGGTTATTGTGATTTTGAGGAAGTTCACGTATACCACTTGTTAATCAGATCTTTGTTAAAAGAAAATTTATGTGAAAATTATGAAACTCTAGCTAGAGGCAAAGGTCTGATATACATCGAGGGGGATGGGACTTAAGCCCAAAATTGTATAAGTCACCTATAAGGATACAACCTCCTAGGGACTGGAGATCCCAAGAACTAGGCAAGGAGACCAACGAATTATAGAGTGACTTGTGATTATACATGTACTATTCTTGTCTCATGACATATTGTCCCTCCCTATGGTGTAAGTACATGTTCTCGTAACGATATTGGAGGTTGAGATTATTTATAATCTCTTAATGAGTTATATAGCCCATACGGGTGGGATGTATTAGTTACGAGAGCATCCTTGATAGACTCACCTATATGAGTGTGGAAGTGAGGCCGCTTCCTATGAGAATTGGGCTGATTCTCTAGAGCACTCATGAAAGCTGGGATAAAGCACATGGCCATAATGTGCTGGCTTGAGAAGCTTGGTCGAGAACACCTGGAATGTCATGCGTGTGACACAATTCTACGTGCCCTCAAGTAGTCATCGTTTCAAGGCTGAGCCACTTTGACTCTAGCACGGGAATTGCTAAAACACTAAGTGAAGGTTTCAAGGCAGTGCCACTTTCATGATGCCTGATGTTCTATCTTTGCCCAAATAAGGTTATGTCTATTTTTATTAAAATAAGTGGGGGATTGTTGGAGTATTTTAATAAAAATAAAAAATATTGGTTTAAGTGCCTCATTATAATATGTTATGATGAGCCATAACACCTCATTATAATATTTTTAATAGTATGTTTTTATTACATTTTAGTGGCTTTAAATTAATCCTTATAACTTTTTGTAACCTACATTTTAATGAAAAACTTAATAGTCATGAGTTACATTTTAAAGCTACTATATATATGTATATTGTATAGTGGATGTTTTGTGGTGAGTGACAATTATACTTTCACCATACAAGTTTGTGTCACCACATTGTTCAAGAACCCTCCTTTTTTCTTTGGCTTTTCCTTCATGGGTTACGAACAACACCTCTCTTTAGTGGTATCATCTTGATGACTAGCTTATCATCTTATGTGATGTGTTGAAAGGAAGTGTTTCATTGCCACTATATATATACACTTGAGTTTCGTTTATTTTGAAAAATAATTTGGGCAAAGAAGGGTGTTGAGTGAAGCTTCTGCTTCATTCGATAGTGCAGAAAATGCGAATGGAGCTACAGTTATAAGCTGGGCTGTTGTATCCTGGAGGCGACACGTCGAAACCTTGCTGCATCGGTAATTATCCGAAGGGGCACGAATCGTCTTAAAGAGAGCGACCTAGTCCGCGCCTCATCCTAGCTGTTAACTTATTACCTATCATCTGAGGTACTCGAGATTAAGGATACTTCGTTTGGTAAGTTTTATGTTCCAAAAAGGCAATCGAGGTAAATGGACAATTTCTTTTATACAAGTAATTAAAGGTAATTGTTTACTTGTATTGTCTTTTTTCATTTCAAGTACTTGCTTAACAAAAAGATTTTATTTTAATGGATTATTTCCAACAAATGCCTCACAGATACTCTAAATTGACCAGTCTGCCGAGCTCAGCTGGAACAGTCTCATTAAACAGGTTGCTCTCTAAACTCCTGAAATTTTAAATCCCTTTTAAATTTTCAAATGAATAAAACTCCATGGTATTTCTTCTCTTTGAAGACCATTACGTGTGTGCTGACACATGGTTGTGTGTGGAGAGAGAGAGAATGATGTAGACATACATTCCTACGAGAGTGGTTATGTTTCCCAAGTACTCTGGGATTGGTCCTGACAAGCGATTCACAGTAACATCCCTGCCGCAGTTTCAGCTTGTTAAGATAAAGATGAGGGGGTTGAGAGCTTTGACTAACTTTGAATGTAATTTGCAGGAACAACTCACAGATATTCCAATTTGGTAGAAGACCACTCGGGGGGGATCGTACCACTGAGGTAGTTGCCACTTAGATAACTGCAAACATTAGATAGCAAGCGTGATAGAAGGTAACTCTACCAGTGATGATAAACAAGTGTGATTCGGAAAGCCTTACATTAATGTGATAAAAGGTAACGCGAGATCCAAGTTGAAAAGAATTCCATGTGTAGAGTCAGGCGGTGCAAGAAGAGTAGGAGTCCCGGGGCGAAGTCCAGCGATGCATGAAGAGAAGGAGTCCCGGGTGAGGTCCGGCGACTAAAAATAAGGCAGGAATCCCGGGATGAGGTCCGACGACCATAAAGGTCTCGGGTGAGGTCCGGCGACTAAGAAAAAGGCAAGAGTCAGAACAAGACAAGAGTAAGATTCATTCTGAACAAGAGCATGGTTGCCAACATTGTTATTGATGGAGAGAACGAAATCTGATGGGGGTGTAGGATTAGGATTTGGGCTAAAGGAAATTGACAGATGTAACTGAAGAAAGAAATATATATATATATATATATATATATATATATATATATATATATATATATATTTGTTTGAGCGAAAGAGATATGCTAGAATTGATGAACAAAAGTACTTGAGTTGGCCGGAGTTTGCGAAAAAAGTTGAAAGACTCTCAAACCGGTGGATCGTATGGCTATGATACCATGATAGAAAAGGTAAAGGAAAAGATTTATACTCCGTATTAGAGAGCCTTGGAGAGCATTAATAAAACTGAATACGATGAAGCCTTTTATATAGGTAAGAGAAAATTATCCTACTAAAAACAGGAAAGAGAATCCTATATAAGTTATGAGAGTTATAGAATGTTCTAAACTTATGATAATAGAGAAAAAGTAATTACCATATTAATATTTATAATTTAACACGTGCTCAGAATGACCATAGATGATATAGGCCATGAAATCTTCAAGAATTTCATTGTTAGTGTTACAAAACTTGCACTAAAGAGTATTATGCGCCAATTTTGCCAGGGTACCTCATCCAAAGGAAGATAGCAGATCACATTAATCGGGTACTTTGATAGTTTTTCCATTTCGTGAACGCATCTTAGCAAACAGTAGCCTTGAATTGATTTTTCGCCAAGGATCTAAAGCCAGCAAACCTCTTCTAGACAAGGATCTCAATGCATAGATATCTTATTTTGCTTATGCTAAGCTTCCTGAAGGGGAGAGGAAAAATGTTCTCGCTGGATTAGCAGGAACCATGGACGTAACCCAGTTGATGGCAAAACTTATTCTATTCATCATGGATTACTTTGCAGGGGATATATGGCCCCTGAGTGTGCCATGCGAGGTCATTTAGCAAATAAAGCAGATGTTTACCGCTGTGGAGCTGTCACCTCGAAGTTGTGAGTGGGAAGAACAGCTCCAGTTATAGGCCCAACGGTCAGAATGTCCACCTTATATGCAACAAGTAGTACAAGGCTTAGCTGCTTGATCGACTTGTGAGAAAGTTACCCCAGGAAAATATACATATCATACAATATTTCTTAGTTTGAATGGAAGGCATTTGAGCTCATACCGTGCAACATTCAAAGAAAAACCAACTGACGATTTTGCTTCAAACAAGCAGGAACAACAAGTCGATCAGTCCTAAGCTTCGACTTTCCTTAAACGACGCTAACCAACATTAAAGTACCTCGGTTGGCAGGGAACGCTGTCAACATTATTTTATTATGAAAAATGAAGATCGACTTTGTACAGATCCTGCAAGCGTGGAGGAAGTAAATTGGGCAGATGCAGAGGAAGGATCATTGGGTACCGCATCAGATGAATGAACAAAGCTTTCAGCTTCACTAAAGTTCTCAGGTCGCATCTCATTATATTTGTCTCTCAGGGATTGAAACATCAAGTCATCACCATAAATACTAGGATCCATGTTTGCTTCCTGAACACTGATATGACCTTGAAGCATGCCCACTACTGCTGACATTGTGGGCCTAAGCGCGGGAGAAGGATTAGTGCATAGCAGAGCAATCTTGACCACTCTCAATGCCTCCTTTTGGTCGAAGTTTGAACCCAGGCTTGGATCCATTAGCTCCATCAAACTTCCTTTCCGTTGTAGAACAAAAGCCTGAAATAAAATAAAACATGAATTTTGAATGAGCAACTTGTAATTAAGCAACATGAATCTACTCGGAGAAGGAAGAAAATGAAATCTTACATTGTTCCAGCAACTCTAGTGCAAATGTGGGTATTTTCCTCTTCATCAAGCTTGGCCAAACCGAAGTCGGATATCTTTGCATTAAGGTCACTATCAAGCAGTACATTGGTAGCTTTGATATCTCTATGAACAATTTTTAAGAGGAGATTCCTCATGGAGATACACCAATCCTTTTGCTATGCCGATACAAATTCTTTGTCTGGCAGGCCAATCCAAGTATGAAGGTGATCCCTCTGGACCTGATATTTTCAAATGTAGCACAACCAGATCTTTTTAAATCTAACAAGAAATGTACAGGTTAACAGTTTGTGGGTAATTGTCATTTTGTTCTGCTCATTCTTAATAAATTTGATTAAGGTAATGTATTTAATCACTTAGACATTGACTTACCGAATAGAGCATGGGCGAGGCTGTTGTTCTCCATGTACTTGTACACCAACAGTAAGTGCTTGCCTTCTACACAGCACCCATACAACCTTACAAGATTTGGGTGCTGTAAACCAGAAATCATACCTATTTCATTCACAAACTCGCGACTTCCTTGCTTTGGTTTGGAAGAAAGTTGCTTAACAGCAATTACGGTGCCATCTAATAATAGACCATGTCATTGAAACAGAAGTGTAGGTTTTAAGTTAACCATTTATTGCTGGTGTCTTTTTACCAAATTTTATAATCACGTGAACAGAAATTAAGTGCAACAACTACCTAGTAGACAGAACCAAAACCACCTTCTCCAAGCTTATTTGCAGTGTCGAAGTTGTTTGTAGCAGCTTTAATCTGCCTATATGTGAAAAAGCCAGTCTGCAAATCTAATCCTCTCAGATCTGTAGAAGAACAAGTTAAGCTTGTGAAGTGCTTATTACAGTTTATGAAGCAGCGAACTGCATCTTCATCTGTCCCTTGTCTTGCTCTGTCTCTCTAAAGTAATTTCTTCTTGATTAAGAGAACTAGGAAATAGTGAAGTCCCTAAGATGGTGGTTTACTTGACAATGAGAGAAATGAATCGCAGTTGTACTATAACATGAGTTTATAGTAGTTCAAATATGGTATATGAGGTACCACCAAGAATGGTCACTATACATCATACTGCAATTCAAGTTCCCACAGATATAAAAGTTTGGTACTTCCTTGCAAATCAAACTGAATTGATAAGGTAAATTACAAAACCTTGTTCCCATGATCTTCTGCCTCCTAAATATCCACTCCACCAAGCAATGCCAATAAGTGTGAGAATGAGGCATAACGCTGAAGTCAAAACTCCAACAGCAATTATTATCTTCTTTTTCCTGTTGTCAGGAGGCTTGAAATCTACACAACAGCAAAATAGATGCACTACCATGTCAAATCATTGTAGTACTTGCAGTCTTCTTTTAATGATCCGAGCAATCTCATATCTGGCATTCCCATAAGATTATAGCGAACTATTCAACTTGGATCAAAAGGACAGAAACCAGAAATAATCTCAAACTGATGCCAGGAAGGACTGATATACAGTAAAAACTAAAAAGAGAAGGACGAACCAGATTCTATGGAAATAGCAGATATCAGAGGGCCATAAATTCCTCTAATCGGGACAGCAGTTGTCCCTTTCCCAGCATACTGAAAGCGGATTTCTAGGATTGTATCACTCACAACT
This sequence comes from Escallonia herrerae, assembly GCA_033070095.1. Classification (NCBI taxonomy): domain Eukaryota; kingdom Viridiplantae; phylum Streptophyta; class Magnoliopsida; order Escalloniales; family Escalloniaceae; genus Escallonia; species Escallonia herrerae. The sequence continues at coordinate 114,010 of JAVXUP010001981.1, read as the reverse complement.
GCTTTAAATATTTGTTTCACGGCCTTATCAACCCCCTGTGCTTCATTTTCGATATCAAAGTCCTTCAGCATCCGTTCAGCCTGCCAAAAACTATTGCATTATAATCATAGAGATGTCTACTCCTTCTCTCCCAAAAAAAGGTTAAGTTTTCAATTCTTTTGACTTCTCAAATCAATTCAAATCGATATTTCTAATCTTCTAAACACTAAGGATGTCAAAAGCATCTCTTTGCATGGACAGAGGGAATACTACGTACTAAAAAATGTACTAGATAACGTTTTAGGCAACCTGTATGTAAACATCAAAGACTCGTCTTCCAAGGCTCTGATAAGATCGATTGTCTCTGAAAATTATCTCAGCAAAGTGAAGCGTGACAGTATAGTTTCCATTTGCTAGGCAACGGGCATAATAAGTGAGAGATAAAGGAGAAAGCTGAGCTGTTGTGTACAATTCAGATTCGTTCATCCTTAGAACAGATATATTGTTTGCTGTGTAGTAATCAAATGTTGCATTACGGCCCCAAAAGTCTCCGGTGCTACTAGTTCCCCAGTTTGTTCTCGAAGGAACAAATCTTGCTGAACCTGCCGTGTCTTGATCAGCTTCATATATTGTGTTTCCAATGGTAGTCCTCCTTCCACCACAATTAATGTGCAATGCATACTGATCTACGCAAAGAAACACATGAATTGTTGATTAACACCAGAAGTGGTAGAAAAAGAGAAGGGGAAGCCCTTTGCTATGCAATATTTGCAATCCAAAACACCCATCAAACTCTATACGGGTTACGTCGTCCCTACTAAAGAGTCCATTTCACTTTTTTACAGGATTCCAAGTTAAATGCTTAAATCTTGGCCAGCATATTGTTTTCCTCTTCGTTTGATATGCCAAGTAATCTTTATATAAATTGTGTTCACCATTGGAGAGAAAAACATTTCTAAGTCTCGTTTCACGGGGAGGGAGAGATAGATAGACAGAGAGATAGACAGAGAGAGTTATAGAGACTATAAAAAGCTATGTACATTTGTTCTTTTTCATTGTCAATTTAAAGGTGAGGCCAAGTCTATGCTGCATGGTTGAGGAAAATAGATGAGGAATAGGCTAGATAACTTGGTGACATAAAATCACCATAAGTTTGTGCCTAATATTAAATGTTTTGTGTTTACCCTTTGAACAAGGAAAGCTCCCCAGGCATCTACCAAGTTCTCTGGATTAAATCATACAGAAAAAGGATAAGCAAAATGCCTCAGCAGAAAAATTGGACTAAGCTTTTGATAAGTTTATTATTACTAAAACATGATTTTATCTTACATGCTGTTCCCTCCAGAAAAGCTTCTGTACAAATTTCTGATGAAACCACAGGAAGGAACTTTCAGTTGAGCTTAAACTCAAATGAAGATAGTAGAGTACGTGACGCACAAGGGGCTTACAAGGTTTCTCGACAAGTAGATGGTATAGAGCTCTCCGAGAAATTGTTGTGAGAAAGATCTATTCGGCTGCATACAAGCATACAAGTTTATTCACACTTCATAGAGTACAAATCTTAAGAACATCACATGACTTCCGCGAAATTAAAATGCCAATGGATAACTGTGGAAGAAAAGCGATATCTAAGGCATTTGTACATACTATAGATAGAGAAAGTTTATATGTGTTGGGGCCTTTGGCACCAGCAAGCATCTATACCCTTACCAGGCAGTTTTTACAGTCTGTATCTTGCAGTATACTTCCAGGAAAGGTTTATGAAGAGTGAGCCACTGCCAGAAAGAGAAGCATTTTGAGGGCTGAGCTCAAGTTAAGGTAGGAGGAAGAACACTACTTCCTTCAGGATGGAAAAGCAAGGAAAGCAACAAGAACCAAGCAGGGCCACACAAGAATAAACAAAGATCATCATTTGTTAGGGTCCAATCATGCCCTACCAAAGGGCAATGCCTCCTGGAAAAGGGCTACCTAGGTAGGTAATCTCGAGGTCCTTGCAGGGTCTTGTAAGCATACTTCCAAACTCTCATCATAACAAATGAGATTTTGGGGTGTTACAGTACCCATTTCAGCCTTAGCTTATGAACCCCTTCTGTCTAAAACTACCATGGTGCAGTTCAAATAGCCAACTGGAACTTCAAACCTACTTCACTCAAAACCCATCATGGACAAAATTGGTTGAGTATAAGCACTTAACACATTCCCGATAATCAGATTATTGTAATAATATTGCCTCATACACAGCGCTATAAACTGCTGTTGCCCAAGAATCACAAGTATTGCACCCTTGAATTTGGAAAAAATCGTGACCATGACATCCAAAAGGGTAATTCATTTTCGTGCGCTCATTACTAGATTTGTTGGCATGCATGTACGACCATAATCCCTAATATTAGAAGCATGAGCACCAACTTACTGAAGATCAGTCTCAAATATAGGATTAAAAACATACTATATGGTATCTCTGCCCTGGATCCAATCCGGAATAGGCCCTGTCAGGGAGTTGCCAGTCAGATACCTAAAATACGAAACATCAGATTTGCCTATGGTAAATTTATCATGTATTTAAAATCCCAAACACGATGCAAACTGAAACAAGGTAAAGAAGTTGATCTTAGGTATGATATTTATAAGGATCTGAAAAATTACGAAAGCTCTCAGATTAAGAATCTTTGGCCCTCATACAAGGAACAGTGAGAAAAGGCAACATATGCAATAGAAATTAAATAGCACTGTGTACTGAATTTCAAGAGCATACAAGATCGTCAGCAATCCTAGACCTTCAAGATTCGGAATCTCTCCTTCCAACTTGTTAAAGCTAAGGTCTCTGTTCATAAATAAAATGTAAATGTTAGGAACAGTGCTGAAGAATAAAGCTGCATTTATACCTAAAAATGCCCCAAAAAACCAACAAAAAAGAAAACGAAAATATCTACTGTCAAGACTACAAAATATTCACTGCAAAATTTCCAAGTTCTTAGCAAGATCATATATTTCAAATCAGCCAACAGTGTGTTATTATGTAAAGCAGAAATGGAACTTGTGAAAATCTTAAGAAAATAAAACTGGAATTCGTAGAGTTACAATGTATTCAATGCCGTCATATCTGCTATATAATCAGGGATCTTGCCAGATAAATTACAGCTCCTCGGCATCCTGCAACATAGACCAAAGTGGCCAAACATTATGACTGGAGAATAGAGTTAAGAAACTTTGAACTTAGTATTTGTCTGCAATCATGTCTATGACTCACAACTTGTTCATTCCAGTCATGTTACTTAGCACTGGAAATTCTGAACCTTCTCCAGTTAAGTCACTAATCCTTCTGCAAACAGAGCTCGGCTACACAAATGTCTTTCACCACAGTATTGATCTTATTGGGACAAGAACTGATAACCTGACCAAAATCACGCAACTTTTTCTTGGCAAAAAAAGGAAGAAATAAATCCACCAACTTAACAAGACATTAAAAAGCATAACTTAAAATTCATTTAAATTGCTCAAGAGGGAAATGCTAGAATGTATGGGGCCTTCAAAACCACTACCCTGGATCTCTCTGTTGGTGACAGATATCATGTAAAAAAAATCTCAGCAGGAAAATAATACTCTTTGAAACTGTTAATGAATAGTCAAAGCAAAATAACTTACAATTTCTGAAGTTGTTTCCAGTTCTCAAAACTAGGCATTTTCCCAGTGAAGTTGTTGCTGCTTAGCCTACTGCACTGACTCAATGTATTAATTACATGGGATAGTGCAAGGAAAAAGACTAGTCGAGCAAAAAAAGAAAAGACCGTATTTAAAAGCTTATTTTTGTAATTTACATAAGGGTCACAATTTTACTTACAGTTCTGTCAACCTGGTTAGGTTATTGAGCTCCAATGGCAACCCTCCAGTGAGATTGTTGGCAGTAAAAATGATACAATGAGAAATAGAAGGAAGACGGGGAGGGAGGGAACAAGCCACTGAATAAACATTTTTTGGTATCAACTCCTAAATAATTAAGAATGTTATTAGACAAATTAAACATGTGGAAGAGAAAGGCCTCACAGATTCTCTAAATTGACAAGTCTGCCGAGCTCAGCTGGAACAGTCCCATTAAACAGGTTGTTCTCTAAACTCCTGAAAATTTATATCCCTTTTAAGCTACTAAACTATTCAAATAAATAGAACTCCGTGGTATTTCATCTCTTTGAAGACCATTACGAGTATGCTGACACATGTTTGTGTGAAGAGAGAGAGAGATGTAAGACATACATAAATATGAGACTGGTTATGTTTCCCAAGTACTCAGGGATTGGTCCTGACAAGCGATTCACAATGACAGACCTGCCGCAGTTTCACCTTGTTAAGTTAAAAATTTAGGGGGTTGAGAGCTTTGACTACTTTAAATGTAATTTGCAGGAACAACTCACAGATATTCCAATTCAGTAGAAGCCCACTCGGGGGGTATTGTACCATTGAGGTAGTTGCGACTTAGATCACTGCAAACATATAGATAGCAATGTTATGCTAATGAAAATATAAAATGCCAACCTAAATGTATGATAAACAAGCGTGATTCGGATGCCCTTACATTATTGTGATAAAAGGTAATTTCGCCAGTGATGGTGGAAGCGTACCAGCAAGATCCTGCCCTTTGAGAAATCTATTTTAGCCAGAGAAAGGTCCAATATAAGAGGAAGTTTTAAGTTTACAATCATTAATGATGAGTAATTCTATTGCCTCATATAAACGTCAACCATTAAACTTTTGCTTGTTTCTTTCCAGTAAATAGAAAACACAGGAATAGAGCCATCATAAGTGAAAATCCTTGATAGACAACACCAGCATCTTATTTTTGGCTATGCAGCTTGCGAAGCAGTTAGGTCCTCTGCATAGCCAACCATGAGAAAGACAATAACATCCTAAAATAATTTCAGGAAACCTAAAGTATTTGGTTCCTTTCAAAGTACAAGTCTTAACATAACCGTTTAAGAACTTGTCTCTGGTAATAGACTAAAAGTTAACCAAAAACACAACAAACCAGATCATACAAAAAAAGTAAATATTGTTGTCATAATTCATAATGATTAAGCATTCTCCATTTTCTGCAATATCGTCTCAAATTTCAGTGGATATATAGCAACATGTCAGCTTATAGGTAATGAGAACAGGAGAGTTTATAGAGTTGAAAGAAGTATACATGCCCGTGACGTGGCACACACCATCAGGGTTAGAGCAATTGCAGTTGACAGTGTTGTTATAATTTGGCAGGTCATTCCTCTTTGGTGTACTCCAGTTCGAGTTCCCATCACAAGGATTCAGATTGAAATCCCAGTCAATTTCGCCCAACTGTTGAGCTATTTCCTTGAGAGCATTCACTGCACAGATCAAACTCATTCTATTGTTTTGAGATTTGTTGGACAGAATAACGTATTTATCTATTGTATTGTGCTGAAGAATGACAATCAGATAAGCCCAGAGTTGAGGAGATTGGTAGTCAAGTATATAATCTTGGAGCATTAGACAAGCTTTGACGGGACATGTTGCTGTTCAATTTCGACATGACATTTCGAATAAGCGAGAGTAACAAAATAGATGAATAGAGTCAATTCATGTAGAGTTAATTTGCTTGGAGGGACAGTTCATCAAAGAAAATCCCATCCCTCCTTCCATTTCCTATAGCTTTACCATCTATCAAGCAGAATATCAGAACTGTGGTTAATTTAACAAAGTGGTTGCAGAATATAAAAAGGCCTTGCAAGAAAGTCATAACTGAATCCTTATAATCCATTGTGGTAATTTTAAACTTAAGTAAGAAGCTGCAGCTTTTTACAAGGGGGGCATAATCTATAAGGTGAAGAAATATACAAGGAGCAGACAAGAAAAGACGATTCGATCTCAGTTGCCACAGGATACTTAACAGAGAACGATGGCTGGAATCGATTCTTTTCCAGTTCCTACAACTGGATTACAACCAATAAACTGTTTTAATGGGCCTGGTGCTTTTATACTTTCTAAAGTTGTTTGATCTACTCGCAAATTCACAGCAGAAAAACAAATGAATGAAGTTCATGAAAGAAGCCTTACCTCCCTCCACAGGGAGACTCCCAGTCTGTGCTCCAATGCAACTTGCTTCAAAGCATAGTAGGATAGACATGATGAGCATGAAAGTTGAGATGATTTTTGTCATATGCAGTACTGTTTCCATCTCTTTTTACTTTCTTGAACATGGTCAACCAATTACATCCACATTCTTTGTGATTAGCATTAAAATAATGTTAATAATGTCCTGTGGTTTTACTTTTCAATAATCCCACTGACTTTTCCTACTTTGATTATGTTGACTAATGAAAATCAAATTCAATCAATTATCTAGTTGTGTATCTAAGTAGTGTTCAAACCAGAGTCTAAATAGAAGGGTCATCACTGAAGGGTCATCCATTGCCTGAATTTCCAGTATAAAGACCAGGGTTAATTATACTCAATTTGAACGAGATTTGAGATTATTACACTCAGTTACATGAGATTTCTAAAATACTATCAATTACATGAATATTGTTTGATATTTTCTTGCATTTACACCTTCAGTTTATGAAATCTAAAGACTTAAACTTTTACCGATATCTTGCTCCCTCCGCACAAACACATCTGCCCCCGGTAGAAGACCTGGCTAGAGCAAGCCGCTGCCACCAATTCTCCATCACCCCCCCCCCCCCCCCGCCCCACCCCAACCAAATTCCGCCACCACTATCAGGCAGCCACCGGAACATCACCGCCAACACATACCCTCCACTCACCTCCGCGATTATCCGAATACTGCTGCGACCACACGCCGCCCACCCACCCAGTGCCACCACCTCAATCGCCACCATCACCATCTCCCTACGCCAGTCTGCCCAACATCATGAGGAACCTGGGAGAACTCCACCTCGACCACCAGCGGGAGAACAACAAGAACATCCAAACGCCGACGCCACTCAGACAACCGACCCACCAGTAGGCAACACTTTATCTGCAATTTTGTTCGGTTGGTAGTCGAGTCCGTGCAGAGGGTTGTGATTGTAGGTGGCCGAATGTGATGGACGGCGGTAAAATAGCTGCAGTGAGATCCGTCGCGGCGGTAACTGTTGTGGCGGGTCGATGGTGATCATATCGCAAACTGGGCAAGAAGTTGCAGAGACAAAAATGGATGACGATGGCTGAGGGTCTCTGAAGGAAGTAGGAAACAGAGAAGGATGGTGGGGTTTTTCAGGGGCAAAATAGTCATATTTTTATTTTGTTTGATTATTAACAACCTGAAAAGGAGGGCAATGTAAATTTTTGATAGGTTGTGTAGTTGGATGTAATATACAGAACCTCAATAGGGTTTAGTGTAATTGATTCTAGCTTTTTCCACTGCACGAAGGTCAAATGTTAACGTCCTACGCCGATTATACGTAGATTGGATTCGATTTTTAACAACGCCGATTATACGTCAACATGGTTTTGGAAGAAACCAAAGAAAACATAAGGGTTACCCGTATTTGGGAGTATCAAATTAAGGGGTAGCAAGATGGGGAAGATGCAAGGAAATGCATCAGATCCCTCACTCCCACTGATACAGAGGTGAGAGCCTTGGGCCGCATAGAATGGCAGTTTACATTATTGCCGCTGTCAAAATCGGAGCCATAGAAGGTGGGGAGGGGTCCTCCCAAGGCCGAATCAAAGCGATCCGGCCTATTTTAGCCGGATCGGAAAGAACAGACTTGCAGCACATGAAAGCTTTCTCTGCAGTTTGATTTAAGTAATTTATTGTTGAACAACTTTTCAAAAGCAGAATGCCTAACAGCCGGTTACAACACAGAAGAGTGCTAAAACCAAAAAAAAAAACACATAAAGGAAAGTTTCAACTTTTCAAAAGCAGAATGTCTGATTCCTCTTTCGTTGATAGCCATTTTCTGTGTGGGGCCCGAGTACAAGACAAGTAGTAGTACACCGATCCAAGAGGACGAATATCTACGTTTGTGTTTGGATAGACTATTTCAACAATTCCTTCACTTCGAAATTCTTTCATTCTCATTTCAAATTTGTAATAATTAAAAAGTTTATTGTTTAGATACTACTTTTTATTATGAACATTTTTGTATGTGTATGTATACGTGCATGTGTATTTTTATTTTTTCTTTTACCGTTAACATAAAGTAATATGAAAGAGGTTAGTTTTACCTCATGATATATATATGTTACGTTACATCTTCTTTGTTATTAAAAGTTTTAGAATTGTCACTAATATATATTTTTAGCGACAAAAAAGAGATGAAAAATATATCGTGGGTGAAAATAACATTTTTAAATATGAACTGAGAAACACAAACTGATATTACATCTCATGGGAGCTACATATAAAAACAGAAGAAAAAAATATCTTAAAATGTCTTATTTACTTTTTTCAGTTACATTGTATTATAACCTATTAATTGAGCTCGATGTAAATTTTTTATTTAACTTTTTCTAGATACATTGTACTATAACCTAACATTGTCCTAGATTCACGGTCATAACCACATTTACCGATTATCCTTAGATCAAAAAAACTGACCAACTAAGGTGATTAATGCATAATACTAAATTAACATTTTGACTCATTGTACCCGATCAATTCAACGTATATTTATAACCAATATATAAATGATGTTAGAATATTTTAATAAAATAAAATGTACACTATAGCATTGTTATTATATTACAATTTATGGCTATATGTATTTACTTACATGTAAATTATGAAATGAGTTACAAATGCAAAAATGAATATTATTAACTCAAATGTGTTTATGGTGTATATAATATATTTTATTATTTGGCATTATTGGGAATGGTTATGATTATTCCATGAGTTACAAAAACTTTTAATCTTACTTATGTGGCTAATAAATATATTATGTTTGGCCAAGTATATAAGGTCATGGGATGTAACATAGAAGAACTTGAAGTAACTATACTTCCAAACTTAGTTTTTCTTCTCTACTATCACAATGTTTTTCCTCTATATCTATTATATATATTTTTATATTTGGGCAACGTGATTGTGAATTGGTTTATACCGTCTTTCTTTGGACGTGCACACGGAAGAGACATAGCCGCGTCAATGGGTTTTATCTTGGAGACATTATCTGCCGTTAACACCTGCACGTAGGGAGGCGATAACGTCTTTAGAATAGTGACTCTGTCACAACTCTCACGGACGAGCTATTTTTATATTATTTTACTACTTTAGATTACTTAATTTTATCAAGAGTTCATATGAAATTACTTTCAATTATTTGATATTATTTTGTTATGTTTGATATTATTAATATTTTGTTGTGAAAAATACATATCAGAGCCTAAATATTTCAACAAAAGATGAGTTTATATATGACTAATTGTACCAGATTTTACCTACAGATGTTTCTTCTTTTTTTTTCTCTAACCAATTATCCCGATAAGTAGGATATGCTGGAATACACTATTTACAAAGATGCGTTAGTAATTGTGCGATACTTTTTTCACCAATTCTTCGTGATTGAAAATATTTTTATGATGTTGGATTTAAGTACAATGGATCGCGGAGAAATTGCTCCGCTAGGCTCAGCGGCTGGTGTGATGCTTGCAGTGCACTTCACAGGACAACTCCTATCACAGCATCTCTTTAACTGGAAGAACCCAGAGGAGCAAACATGGTAGACTTGCATGAGAGTGGAGATGGTTTTCATCTCTTTTCTTTTCTCATGCAAATAAGTCGTTCGTCACATGCAGAAGAACAGTTCAAAATTGGCTGAATCATCGCGTTGGCTAATCAATCCTATTTGCATTGGGGATTAATCCTTCAAATCTGCATTGTCGTTGAAATTGTTTGATTTTAATTTCAAAGGATTTGTGCTTCTTTAAATCCTTATGGTCATTGCACACGATTTAATTTCCCTATGTAAGGATTTCGTTCCTTGTATCCTCTCGCCGTTCTTTCTAAATATTCATGTTTCGTCACCGATTCGATAATTATTGCCTACCAAAGATCATGTTGTTGTTAATAGTCCTAGACTAAAAGTTTGTTGAGAATCTGAATTCCACATTCATGACCGACGATGCTTGGGTAATTTCACGTTTTTTATTTCAAAGCATTGCTTTCTAAGTTTATCATCATCCAATCAGTACCACGGTGGCACATTTGCCCCTGTGATTTATTTCAAAGCATTGCATTGTATCTACTAACTTGTTGGTTCTTTTATTTTACTTTTCAAGCTAACGATTGCGATCAACAGTACCGCGCTGTTTGAGTTATATACTCTGTTTTGGTATCCATCGGATGATACCGTGTAACTTTTGTACAATTCTTTAGCGTGCATCTAACTAATTCTGTATTTTAGTATGTCATGTCACGTGTACTTGACTTACCCACGTTAATTGGAGTGACTTACGTATGCAAATTGAAATGTGAGCTTGATTAGTTGGATGAAAAAGAGATCGCAATCTAAGTTACATTTAATAAAAAAATCCAAAAAAGTTATATAACCCAAGTCCAAGATACAAACAGAGAGCACCAAGACTCCCACCATCAACCTCACAACCACCACCATGGCATCACCCACCACATCAATAACTCAGATCTACAACGTATCTGATATGTATAATCTCAAATATCTTTCTCAAGCATTTATATTTTCTTTCTTTACCCTAATCTTGCAATCCTGCAATAATTTAGGGATAATTTTTATGCAACAAGAAATAAAAGGTTTAGCTGCGTGATTGACTTGCGAGAAAGTTTCCCAGGATAATGTAGACGTCGTACAATGTTTCTGAGCTTGAATGGGGAGTTGCCTACGTAGGCATTTGAGCTCATGAGTTTCTTCTGCATTTTGTGTCATTATGCAACATACAAAGAAGAACCAACTCATAATTTTGCTTCAAACAAGCGAGACCAACGTGTTGAAGAATTCTAAGCTTCGACTTACCTTAATCAATGACTAATGAACATTAAAGTACCTCGGTTGGCAGGGAAAGCTATCGATATGGCTTTTCGTTAACCTCCACAACAACATCAGGCACTGACCAACGTAATGGTATTGGATAGCTCTGAGCTAACATCTTCAAAGGCTTGATATGGACTAGATCTACATATATAACAGTATCAGACCAACATAATGGTAATGGGTTTATGTTGAAACGATTACAACATTCATCGTGCTACCACGTAACACGTAATAGGTTCGAAAACATACCGTACGAAGTCTCCGAAAATTCCGACGTAGGATCCTTGTTGTTACGAGCCTCCAACACGCTTGATCTTTTTCGCAGGTACGAAAACGGCTACTAGAGTCGAGTTCTTCGTCCACGAACCAAATCCTAGAGCTTGGTGATTGCTCTAGAGAGAGTGCTATAGAGAGAGGGATTATTGCTATGACTTCCTTGATTTATTGGGATATCTCTAGCCTTTATATAGAGATACAATTAGAGACTGGCTTTACCTCCAACTCTTAGGAGATAAAGATGTATTTACCTCAAACACTTAGGAGATAAATATCCTCTAATTAACTGTAATTATCCAGACTAACAAATACACATTATCTGTTAGTGGGCGGATAATGGGTCCATTGACCCAATTTATTAACAGCTCCCACTCGCCCACACACAGGGCAAATAAATCGTAGTCCCTCTTTATCTCTCGTCCACTCATCTCCTCATACAGGAAATGGAACGTGCGACCTACGAGAAAGGATGTCCAGTTGAGGAGTATTGTATTAAGTTATCACCAAACTAACACAATACATCACTCCAATAAATCTCGTATGTACCCCAGATAGTTCAACTACACCAGATTAAACACTCTCAAATCCCTCATAATGAGCAGTGTTAAACCTCTCATATGTTATGTATTCATGACTCATATCGAAACGAAAATCGACAAAGTCGCCCGGGCTATGAATCACACAACATGATGTAATATTGAACTTTCTTCCCAAAGCCCTCATGTCATTCCAATTAGACCCAACCGCTTTCCTAGACATGCCCCGCGAGACCGCATCATCCATGATCCAAGGGTACATGCTAAAGTAGCGACATTGAGTATCCTCTTCATGACATAGTCTAAGGTGAAAAGGGTACCATATATGATCAAAAATTTTGATCCAAGTGGCTCACACAGTGACGAAGCAGGGATTCATTCGTCACTCCCACTGTCGGTCTGCATTTAGCACATGCAGTATGATTTGCATGCTATGGCGTAACCCTCAAGGGCGTGTCACATAAATGTATAATAAATACGCCATACGAATCTAAGTCTAGTCGCTGTACAAGCGCCTAACCTGAGTTTTTCAGCCCAGTCACTCTCATAGTGCCTGCCTGAAATCTCACATTCGGCTGTAAACAGGCTACATAGAGTTGTGGAGATACTCTATGATCGACCTACATTTATTAGGTCTCATCTTAGCTCCAACTAAGGCGACATGTTTGCTTTATAAGCTGTATCATCTTATTCGCCCACTTGGCGCTTAAGACAATTATGTCTCATCTTGCTCGCTATCTTAGCGCCAAGGTGAATTACCCGTGTGAGTGGGTCAATTCGAGCCTGGTGACACTCTCAACAAGGATGTATATGTAATCACAAAGATTATTCATTCATTCCATAATAAACTCAAATCAAGGAACGAAAATTTAATATAATAAATGTCAAGCACATAAGATGCCATAAACATGTCAAAACCTACGGAGTCCCATACTCCTAATGTGAGAAAGGAAAACATCTCTAGCAATGGGCTTGGTCAAAGGATCAGCCACCATTCTGCCAGTAGGTATATGTTTCATGGACACCTCTCCTTGCGCAACTAAAGTTCTAATGAAGTGATAACGAAGGCCTATGTGTTTGATATTTGGGGTCCGTTACAAAATCTAGGGTAGCTGTATTGACACAGTGAACAATGACAGACTCATCTGCATGAGTTGTAACCCCTAGAGCCTGTAAGAATGACCTCAACCAAACAGTTTCCTGGACTGCTGCTGAACAAGCAACATACTCCGACTCTATCGTGGATAGGGCGATGCAAGACTTTTTCTTGCTGTGCCAAGAGATAGCTCCACCCGAAGTGGATATGCGCTCATCTCTATCAGCGCCCCAATCAGCATCGATGTATACTCTCAGTCTCAAGTCTCCACCATGATAACACAGGACGAGATCAGCGGTTCCACGCAAGTATCGAAGGATCCTCTTCACCGCATTCCAATGAGCGGGTCCAGGATTACTCTGATAACGACTCACCATTCCAACGGCAAAGCAGATGTCTGGACGCGTACACAACATAGCGTACATCAAACTCCCAACTGCAGCCGCGTAAGGCACTTTGGACATCCGATTCTTTTCCTCATCATTCTTTGGGCATTGGTCTGTTGTTAAAGTACACGCCTTGTCCATTAGAGTGTCTATGGGTTTTGAGTTATGCATACGGAATCGTTCAATGACCTTCTTGATATATGTCTCTTGAGACAAACCGAGAAGTCTCTTTGGACGATCACGTATGATTTTAACTCCGAGCACATAATTAGCTTCTCCCATGTCCTTCATCCCAAAAGTTGAGGACAGCCACTGCTTAGTGGCGACAATGGAACTCATGTCATTCCCAGCTAAAAGAATGTCATCCACATACAAAGAAAGGATTAGAATATTTTTCTTGGATCGTTTTACGTAAACGCAATGGTCTTGTTCAATCATTTCAAAACCTATAGAGGTAATGGCATGATGAAACCTAAAGTACCACTGCCTAGACGATTGTTTGAGACCATATATAGAACGTTTGAGACGGCAAACTTTGCGCTCATGTCCTTTGACTTCAAAACCCTCGGGTTGAGCCATATAAATCTCTTCGTCTAGTTCTCCATTGAGAAACGCAGTCTTAACATCCATATGAAAAAGTTCTAAATCCTGCTGGGCGACAATAGCTAGGATCAGGCGAATTGAAGCAAATCTCACCACTGGGGAGAAAGTATCTTCATAGTCCACACCCCGCAGTTGGGTATAGCCTTTCGCCACAAGACGTGCCTTATACTTGTCGATTAACCCATCTACCTTGCGCTTGACTTTAAAAACCCACTTGTTTTCAATAGTCTTGCGCCCTGGCGGAAGGTCAATCAACTCCCAGACTCGATTCTTTTCCATTGAGCTTAACTCATCCTTCATTGCAGCCATCCATTCATTTCTAGCAGATGAAGATAAGGCTTCTTCCACAGAAGTAGGCTCGTCTTCATCATTTGGAGTGCACATAAGAATTTCTCCGTCAATCTCAAAACGACGACGTGGAACTCTTCTTCGTGCACCTCTACGCAGTTGAGAATCTTGTTGACCTAATGGTCCTTGTGGTGTGCTCCCACTGTCTGGGATACTCCCATTAGGTTGAAGGTCACTTACACTATCTTCAGCGACAACCGGATGAGGAACTAATTCCCCACCTTCGCTTGAAGATGGTAAAGTGGGTTCAACCTCCTCTAACTCATAGAGGTCAAGATTCTTACTCGCATCTCCAATGCTAGGAAAATCACTCTCTATGAAATCGACATCACGAGACTCTATTTCAGTCCTTCCACCATTTGGATGTTCACCATACATTACATAGCCTTTAGAGTTTTCAGAATACCTTAGAAAGATACTCTTCTTTGCTCTAGGCCCTAGTTTCCCATACTTATGAGAAGTACTGTGAACATAACCTGCTGAGCCCCATGGGCGCAAGTTATCCAAATTTGGCTTTTGGTCATTCCAAAGCTCATAAGGGGTGGATTTGACTGACTTTGAAGGCACACGATTAAGTATATAGGCTGCAGTCAAAAGGGCATCCCCCCAAAAAGATATAGGAAGGTTTGCTTGCGCCATCATAGACCTAACCATGTCTAACAATGTTCTATTCCTTCTTTTCGCAACACCATTTTGTTGTGGAGTATTAGGAATAGTAAGTTGCCTGCGTATCCCCTTTTCCTCACAAAACTTCTTGAAGTGATCTGACAAATATTCGCGTCCTCGGTCAGTGCGAAGAGTTTTTAAATTCTTCTCTTTCTGATTCTCAACCTCAGCTACGAAGCGTTTGAAACAGTCCAAAGCTTCGTAGCGGTGAGATATCAGATACACATAACCATATCGCGTATAATCGTCTATCAGTGTAAGGAAATAAGAGGCGCCATGGCGTGCCTTTACACTCATAGGTCCGCATATATCAGAGTGAACTAGCTCAAGTGGTTGAGTTGCTCTCACAGCCTTTCCAAAAGGCTTCCTGCATGCTTTACCGGCCAAACAAGCCTCACAAGTTTGTAGATTGACTTTTGCGAGTGGGCCTAAAAGGCCTTCTCTAGCCAAACGAGTCATTCTATCTTGGCCTATGTGGCCCAGTCTTGCATGCCAGGTGGTAGAATCATTCACAATATTATCATTCACCACATAAGAATAAGAAGACTGAGAATCAATTAAATCCAATTGAAAAAAAACTATCCATGCGAAAACCATGTCCGAACAAAACATCATCCAAAAAAATGTCCAACTTATTACCCCTAAAAATAAAGGAAAAACCACTGTCTAATAAAGCAGTAACTGAAAGTAGATTAAGCCGAACTGTGGGTGCATATCGCACATCCTCTAGAATCAATGTGCGCCCAGTGCGCAACTTGAGCTGGTAAGAACCAACCCCTAGCACCTCTTCGGAGCTATTGTTTCCCATGAAGATATGTTTGCTACCCGCTGGAATCCGGTGATAATCTACGAACCCCTCTCGATCACGTGCTACATGTTTTGTTGCACCTGTATCCACAAACCACACAGGTTGGGAATGAGCAACCATCACATGTGAGGAAACATATAACTGAGAGACAGATTCTGAAAGTACCTTCTTCGGCTCAGTGCAATCACGAGCGAAGTGTCCTTTCTGTTGACAGTTGAAGCATTTAACTTTAGATAGATCCTTTTTCCCACCACGTTTTCCTCTCTTGCGTTTCTTCATTTTTCCTTCCTTTGGCGCAGAAGTGCTAGCCTCGCCTTTCTTACCTTTCTTACTTTGTCTTTTGCGCTTGCCATTTGCATTGCGCGATCCCCCTTGGGCGACATAAGCAAGGGTCTTGTCAGTATCTTGAGTCTCGTCCTCAAGGATGACATGCTGTGAAACATCAGAAAAGTTCTTGATGTTTTCACTGTGGGTCAATATCTGTTTCATATTGGCCCACGAGGCAGGAAGGGACCTTATGACAGCTCTGACTTGCTGCTCATCTGTGAGCGCATGGCCAGCATCCCTTAGCTTACCAATCATATTGGACATCATCCTTAGATGTTCACTCATGGTATGTTTAGGGTCTTTTGTGTACTCCTCAAACTTAATCACAAGGCTACGAAGCCGCGTAGTTGAGGTTCCACCAAAAGAGAACTTGAGCTGATCCCATAAAGCTTTGCAAGTTGGAAGTTCATCATACTGCCCAATTAGATCATTTTGCAAGCTGCTCAACAAGGTGTAGCGCGCACTACGATCTTTCTGATTCCATTTCTGGTAGGCAGTGTGGTCTCTTAGGGGTTGCGCCTCAGTTGGCGCGACCATCTCCTTGGTCAAGTGCTCCTCGAGCTCTTGTTCGTTCAGCATGAATTTCATCTTTTTGTGCCAAATGTCATAATTATCTCCGTTAAGTTTCTCACCCTTAACGAGATCAGCTATGACATTTTTGGTGGCCATTATATTCACTACATTAGATTGCGCAAGGAAAAGACATTAATTATACATCCTTATTTTTATTTCAAAAAATTCAAATGAAAAACATAATCCTTCCTCACATCATGAAATCGAAAATCTGCTAAGCTCGTAATCATCTCCCATGTATGTGAGTTGGGAAAAATATTTTTCAAGTAATTTTTCGCAATAAATTTCATCATCATATAAGCCACAATATAATAAATCATCCACATGATAATTTAGAACAATATAAAATTGCACCATGCAATTAAATTTGCAAGGACTCCATTGAGCCCTATTGGCATTCTAATAACTTATGCTAAGAAAATTCTGGTTTGAATAATGTGCGTGCGAAATTACATCCCCGTACAAGGCTTTCTCGAAATATACAGGGAAATAGCAGAATACAACATCTTTGAGAATCTTACTACAAACTACTCCAATAAAACAAATGGAGATGTCGCACAACACATTACTCTCAAAAGAATTTTCTTAAAGCAAGAGTAAACACATTAAACATAAGTTTCTTTAGAATGCCAATCTAATATCCATCCATTTAACCTAAAACTAGCATGCTCAAATAAGAAGTTAAAGGGTAATAAAATGGATGAATAGGCTACATTCTCCTCCCAAGGAAAACGGGCGACAAGGGCCTTGAAAATATAAATGGTTTAAAAGTGTGGATTTTCCAAAAACCCAACAAATATACCTCAAAAGTATATTTAAACCATAACACAAATCAAGGCAAGCATGTAACAAATTAGACATAATTTATCTATGTCATATAACTCTCCAAAAATATTTATTGCTACTCACGAAGTGCAAAAAATAATATTTACGCATTATTCGTATTTTTGGGAACCACAAAAGTACCACAAAATACTCACAAATGACCAAAAACTGAGAGATAAATCCTAAAAAAATTGGCAAACAGTAAATTTATCCTTAATATGGCCTCTGAAATTAAATAAAAATTCTGTGTGTATAAAACAAAATTTTAAAGTTAATTTTCCATAGAAAAAGTCGTTTAAAAATTAAACAGAACACACACAGAGGGTATAAAGGTAATTTAATACCATAGAAAAAACCAGTGGGTCCAGATGGAGCTCCACTCGCCGGCGGTGACGAAGACCGACCAGAAAACAGCCGCCACGCGCTCCCACGCGCCGCCATGCGCGTGGGCAGCTTCTGAATTTCTAGACTGGCGCGTGGCATACACGCGCGCGTGGGAGAAGCACGGCGCGTGGCGCGTTCAGCAGTCTTCGTGCGTGGCGCGCGTGTGGGTGCGTGGCAACTCCCCTTGGTGTGTGACACGTGTCTTCAGCGCGTGGCCCGCGCGTGATTTACTGTTCATCATCTTCGTAGGAAAACCCTAATTTTTCCAGCGCCGCCATGTCGCGATGCCAACTTCGGGATGCCATATCTCTCTCATTTTTAAGCCAAATAATGTGTACGATATATCGTTGGAAAGCTTATACAACATAGATTAATTATGTACTAACCGATCATGATAAAAACAGAATATCATGCTCCGAATTTGAGTCCCAAAACTCGAAAAAACCACAGTTTTCTTGAAAAATAAAATCGTGATTTCTCACAAATCATGCATCCAAAAATCACGAAATTTTATGGAGTTCATCCTCAACCATAGGAGAACAAAACTATATAATTATTTTTCAGAAAACATGCTCAATAAATTTCGAATTTTTGTAATGGGTCTCGTTCATGTATCCGGAAAAAATCGCAACATGCACATAAATTAATCTAGCATGTTAAAGGCGAATCAACAAGTAATCATGCTCTGATACCAATGTTGAAACGATTACAACATTCATCGTGCTACCACGTAACACGTAATAGGTTCGAAAACATACCGTACGAAGTCTCCGAAAATTCCGACGTAGGATCCTTGTTGTTACGAGCCTCCAACACGCTTGATCTTTTTCGCAGGTACGAAAACGGCTACTAGAGTCGAGTTCTTCGTCCACGAACCAAATCCTAGAGCTTGGTGATTGCTCTAGAGAGAGTGCTATAGAGAGAGGGATTATTGCTATGACTTCCTTGATTTATTTGGATATCTCTAGCCTTTATATAGAGATACAATTAGAGACTGGCTTTACCTCCAACTCTTAGGAGATAAAGATGTATTTACCTCAAACACTTAGGAGATAAATATCCTCTAATTAACTGTAATTATCCAGACTAACAAATACACATTATCTGTTAGTGGGCGGATAATGGGTCCATTGACCCAATTTATTAACAGGTTTGATATGCGTTATTCTTCACTAGATTTTGGTAGAAAAACGTACCACTAGATAGTAGTTCAATTGAGCTTTTAGATGGTCGATTGATATCACTAAAAGCTTGAGCTAAAATGTATTCTATGTTTTCAGTTATTTATCAATACAATTCTTATTGTCTTGAGTTGTAGGCTAGTTTGAAATTTTTATAAGTTTTGAACTCATTCTCCTTTTTTTCTTTTCTGAAAACTAAAACCTGTTACACTTTGCAGAAATATTTGTGTTGTGGAGAGAACTCAGGACGCGCTTCGTGAATAGACCTGCACAGCAAAATCGACACCGGTGACTCGCCGGAAGGATTTTCGGCGGGAAATCTCCGATACTTAAGTCAGAATATGTTTGAGATTTAATAAAGTGTAAGTTCAGCTCTCCTTTTTTCTTACCTGACATATTCTTCCCCACTCCTTTCATAGGATTCCCAGCTTAGTGGGAGTTATTTCTGTTTAATTATGGGGTTACCAGATTAATGGGGGGTTACTCATTATTATGGATGATTACTCCTCATTAGTGCCTGGTTAATACTATTAACTGGGGAGTCAATCCTGAGTAATTCATCTTTACTCATTTCCTTATTAATGGTGTGGCGGTTTTGATGTGTCTGGATGATGACACGTAGCCTCATCTTATAGGTGGTGTTTTTCCTCTACATCACTTGCCCCCCCCCCCCCATTTCATGTTCTTCGAAGGACAATATGGAATTGTATATGGTAGATTTCATCAGCTTTTCTACTCATGTTGATCATGTAGTAGCACAATGAGGGACCCTCCTACTCGGCTTGATTAAGAAAAGGGGTCATTGTTTTGGCTGAGTGAAAAAAAAGCATCAAATGTTCGTCTACTTGGCTTGGCCGAGTGGAGGCACTTTAGGTGCTCATCTGCTCGGCTTGGCCGAGTAGGGGCACTTTGGGTGTTCGTCTGCTCGGCTTGGCCGAGTAGAGGCGTGATAGGTGCTCTTCTACTCGGCTTGACCGGGTAGAGGCATGATAGGTGCTCGTCTACTCGGCTTGGCCGGGTAGAGGTAGGATAGGTGCTCGTCTACTCGGCTTGGACAAGTAGAGGCGTGATAGGTGTTCTTCTACTCGGCTTGGCCGAGTAGAGGCATGATAGGTGCTCGTCTACTCGGCTTGGCCGGGTAGAGGCAGGATAGGTGTTGGTCTACTCGGCTTGGCCGAGTAGAGGCGTGATAGGTGCTCATCTACTCGGCTTGGCCGGGTGCTCATCTACTCGGCTTGTGAGGCCTCATAAGTGCTCGTCTACTCGTCTTGGCCGGGAAGAGGCGTGATAGGTGCTCGTCTACTCGGCTTGGCCGAGTAGAGGCATCATAGGTGCTCGTCTACTCGGCTGGGCCGAGTAGAGGCCTTATAAGTGCTCGTCTACTCGGCTCGGCCGAGTAGAGGCAGGATAGGTGCTCGTCTACTCGGCTTGGCCGGGTAGAGGCGTCATAGGTGCTCGTCTACTCGGCTTGGCTGGGTAGAGGCGTCATAGGTGCTCGTCTACTCGGCTTGGCCGAGTAGAGGCAGGATAGGTGCTCGTCTATTCGGCTTGGCCGAGTAGAGGCAGGATAGGTGCTCGTCTACTCGGCTTGGCCTGGTAGAGGCGTGATAGGTGCTCGTCTACTCGGCTTGGCTGAGTAGAGGCGTGATAGGTGTTCGTCTACTCGGCTTGGCCGAGTAGAGGCACCATAGGTGCTCGTCTACTCGGCTTGGCCGGGTAGAGGCACCATAGGTGCTCGTCTACTCGGATTGGCCGGGTTAGAGGCACTATAGGTTCTCGTCTACTCGGCTTGGCCGGGTTAGAGGCACTATAGATGCTCATCTACTCGACTTGGCCAGGTTAGAGGCACTATAGGTGCTCTTCTACTTGAGTATGTTTTGTTTATCGTCATGGGGTAAATGGGTAATTTTGCCCCTGGTAAGTTCATCAGATCATGCCATGTGTCCATGGTATTTCAACGGTCATGGAATCTCACCCGTTGGAGGAGTCTTTCATTTCTATATAAGGGGTAAAAAATTTTCGTCCTCTTTACCACACTTCTCATTTCTTGAGTGGAGTCGAGAGAGGCGATTTTTTTTGAAGATTTCGGAGTCTGAAGATCTTCAGTTTCACCAAGTAAGCTCCAAACCTCTTTTTTTTTTAAATCTTTTGCTTTTGATATGAAATTATGTTTAATGAAAATGAAGAATGTGTTTTTGAGCCTAATGTCCACGCTCAAGGCGTCAGGGTAGAACCTACTTTTGACCCCCTATTTTTGGAGACTGGTGTCCCTTTGGTTCCCTTCTAGGAGCCGAGGGGAGTTCCTTCCAAAGAGGTTTTGAGGGAGAGCGCACAATCTCCTAAGCCTTTTGACGCGCACACACTTAGGAGCAAACTTAGCAGCTATGACTTGAAACTCCTTCGGGAGCGTTGTGAAATTCCTCCCATTGTAAAACTTAGGCTTCCTGAAGAGGATGAATATGCCAACATGGCCACCATTGATGAAATTGGTGTTTATTGGGATATGTTTATCAATGCTTTAGGGTTCCCCTCCATCCTTTTTTATTAGTGTCTTGAACATATATGGCCTTGCACCCGACCAATTTTCCCTTCATGCGTGGCGGTTTTTGAGTTTTTTCATATATCAATGTCATAAGCTTGGTTTGAGGCCTAGAGTTAGAGTATTCAGATGGTTTTTCACCATATGCACAATCACAAAACAAGTAGGTTGGTATTTCTTAAGTCGGTGCCCAAAAGCCAAAGCGAACTTATTTCCCCATCCACCATCATCCAACCATAACTGGAAGGAAAGGTTTTTGTTTGTTAAATTGCCCAAGTCTCAACGGAGGGAAGTTTGTAATGAGTGGCTAGCTGAGTGTGACACTAGAACGTGTAATAAATTAAAGGAGAAAGATTTGTCGGAGACTGACCTCGAGCATATTGAGAAGCTCAAAGGAGCTGAGTCCTTAGAGTCCAGATATCCTTTGAGTAATGCTCAACTTCACGAATGCAGCATCATCTTTCCCCCTGAACCTCAAGATTTCGACGAGGAGGAAGAAGAGGGCGAGAACGACCCTGGTAAATGTTCTTACAGAGCCTGTGCACTGAATCTTTTAGTGGTACCTTACTTTTGCTTTGTGTGTAGAAAATATGTCTTCCCGAGCGCAAAGGGATCCTCCGCTGTTTAATTCCCAAGGGGTGTTGGGAGACATTATTCCCGATGAATTGGCTTCCATTCATGGCGTTGAAGAGGAGGAAATGCAAGACTTGGATTTTGACACACTGGTTTATGGACCTCAAGCAAAGGAGATTCCACCGCAAGCGGAAGAGTTCATTCTTGGCTTGTCTACGATAGACAAATCTAAAGAAGCTCCGAGGAAAAGAAAAGCATCTGGCCGAGGTGGGAGTAGAGCTACGTCGTCCTCTGTTCGAGCTGACGTTCCTCATCGTCCTGCTTGGGGTATATCCGTTGAGGAGTCAGTCTTCAAGTCTCCTCATACATCATGGGACTGGTCTAGTCACGCGATCATTCCTATGGATCGCAAGACATTATCTGCTTACGGTGTTGCTGATACATCGAATGACATGGTCCAACTTATGTCGCAGGTTTGATTTCTTCTTTTGAATTTCTATATCAAAAGCTCCGGTGTCTAACTTCTTTTGCTATGTAGGCTATGGCGCAGATGCAGATTGGCGCGGAGAAGCTTATTGCCGCAGATAAAGTCTTGGATGAGGAAAAAAAGAAGGTAATGGTAGAGAATAACTGCCGTAGGGAGGCCGAGAAGAAAGTCGATGACTTGAGCAAGAAGGTAGAGCAACTGGAACTGGCCAATACAGAGTTATCTGCTCAAATCGATCAATCAGAGGCCGAGAAGTCTATAGTGGCACTTCAGGCAGTGCAAATGTTCAAGAAATCCAAGACTTTTACGGATCAGTGCTTCTGTGATTCAAAAAGGGCTATCGTGCATGGCTATAACGAGTGCAAGACTGATATACAAAAAGATCATCCTGAGTTTGACTTGAGCCTTTATGAGCACAAGTTTGCCCTTGAGATCGCTGCGGATGACGCTATTTGGGTAGAAGAGGCCGAACGGAGGAAAGGTGCAAGTTCACGTGTAATGGCTAGCCCTTCTATTGGCTGATCGCTAGGTGCACCCGGGTCAACTTCCAGGACAGTGTCCAGGCAGCAGTCTTTGGCCGAGACTCAGAATCAGGAGACAGGGATGCCCAAGGGTGCGACTGATCAGGATGAATAGTCTAGTTTCCTTTGTTCTAGACTTAATTTTAGGGGACTCTTCTTTTGTTGCCTTGATGTAGTTGACTCAATTTCTAATATATTCAAGGTCTTATTTTGCATGTACTTCTGTCAAATTCTCTTGCATTCATAGTAGAGGATAAGTACATGAATGGCAATATAAAGTAAAAGAGAAAAAAAAAAGCTAAGGTTGTGCAAAGCTTTAAACTTGTAACATAGTGGGCTGTCTAAGCACGAGCAGGATCAAAAAATCAAATGTAGATATGAGGTACGTGGTGGCCCCTCTTTGATCTTGCTCATGCGTATTATCGCCATAAATTGGTAGCATTCCACGTTCGTGGGATGCTTTTTTCCGTCCAAATGCTCCAAGTGATATGATCCAGGACCACCATACTTGGTCACGCGATAAGGGCCTTCCCAGTTCGGTGACAGCTTGCCTATGGCATCACGAGGGTTTGAGGCTGCTACTCGGTGGAAGACGAGGTCTCCAATGCGGAAAGTAAGAGGGCGAATGCGTCGATCGTGATATCTGGCCACACGTTGCTGATATGCGGTAAGTCGGAGCTGTGCTTGATCCCTTTGTTCATCTAATAGGTCAAGGTTGCAACGTAACGCCTCGTCGTTCATGTTAGGGTCATAAGTGAGTAGACGAAAAGAGGGTAGACCAATCTCAACCGGGATTAGTGCCTCAGTGCCAAAGGCCAAGTTGAAGGGAGTTTCGCCTGTCGAGTTCCTTGTTGTTGTTCGGTAAGCCCAAAGGATCTTATGGAGTTCGTCAACCCAAAGTCCTTTCACACCATCGAGCTTCTTCTTTAGGCCTTGGAGGAGGGTGCGATTGGTTACCTCTGTCTGGCCGTTTGTTTGTGGGTGAGCCACGGAAGTGAAACGTTGTTCGATTGATAAATTAGCGCAAAACACACGAAAGGTGTAGTTGTCGAATTGTCTTTCATTGTCGGTGACGAGCACACGAGGGATTCCAAAACGGCAGACAACCGAGCGCCATAAGAAGTCTTCACACTTTTGCTCTGTGATGGAGGATAGGGCTTTAGCTTCAACCCATTTAGTGAAATAATCAATAGCAACGATTACAAATTTCTGTTGGGTTGAAGCCGGGGGAAAAGGTCCCAATATATCCATGCCCCACATGGCGAAGGGAATAGGACTGTTCAGAGTAGTCAATGCGATAGGAGCAAGCTTTGGCACAGTCAAGAACCGTTGACAAGCATCACATTTTTTTGTGTGTTCCAGCGCGTCTTGCTACATTGTCGGCCAGTAATAGCCTTGACGAAGGATTTTGTGTGCTAGGGCTTTCCCACCCAAGTGTTGACCACATATTCCCTCATGTACCTCGCGCAGGGCGTAAGTGGCTTCCGTAGGGGTAAGGCAGCGAAGGTAGGGAGTGTAAAAGATCTTTTGTACAGCACGTCATCAACAATCGTGTATCGGGCTGCGCGTGAAATGATCCCTCGAGCTTGTTTTCGATAGGTTGGCAGGATGCCATCCGCAAGATTGGACTTAATTGGGTCCATCTATGATGGTTCATGCTCGGTCTGCATGACTTCACGATCATTAATACATGGTTCATGGAGGAGTTCCAAGTGAATTTTTTGGCGAAGCCCAGACTGGTCGAGGGACGCTAAGCGTGAAAGTGCGTCAGCTGATGCATTGTCTTCTCGGCTGACTTGAGTGATGTTGAAGTACACAAAAGTTTCTGCAAGCCTTTTTGCTTTTTGGAGGTATTCAACCATCTTCGCGCCTCGTGCTTCATACTCTTCAGAGAGCTGTTTGACGACCAGCTGTGAATCACTATGGGTATGAAGTGCCTTTGTTCGCATAGCCTTTGCAAGGTGCATTCCAACAATAAGAGCCTCGTATTCGGCTTCATTGTTTGAAGCGGGAAATTCGAATCGTAAGGCATATTCAACTACAAGGTTTTCAAGACCAAGAAGGATTAAACTAGCTCCACTTCCGTTTGCATTGGAGGAACCATCCACATGGAGGGTCCAGGTGAAAGGCCCCTCCTGCTGGGGTAGCTGTTCCTCGTCTTCGATGGGCAAAGTACACTCAACAATGAAGTCAGCGAGGGCCTGACCTTTGATAGAAGGTCGTGGCTTATAGTGGATGTCGAACTCCCCAAGTTCAATGGACCAGGGGACTAGTCATCCCGAGACATCGGGCTTGTGGAGTATTCGCCGTAAGGGCTTGTCTGTGAGCACTATTATGGAGTGAGACTGAAAGTATGGTCGAAGCTTTCGAGTTGCGATCAAGAGAACGAATGCAAGTTTTTCTGTATCTGGATAACGCAACTCAACTCCTTGTAGTACTTTGCTCACATAGTATATAGGGAGCTGCTTACCGTTCTGGTTACGGACAAGCACCGCACTTACAGCCGACTCCGCTATGGCCAAATACAAGAAAAGCTCTTCCCCAGCAAGTGGTTTGGATAGGAGCGGGGGCGCCGTCAGATACTCTTTCAAGGCTTCAAAGGAATTTTAGCACTCGGCGGTCCACTCAAAGTTTTTTATATTCTTCAAAGCTTTGAAGAAAGGCAAACATCTCTCAGCAGACTTAGAGAGAAATCTGCCAAGTGCCGCTATACATCCAGTTAGTACCTGCACCTCTTTCACTCTCTTTGGAGCGGTCATGTCTTGTATAGCCTTGATCTTTTCAGGATTGGCCTCTATGCCTCTGTACGAGACCATGAAACCTAAGAACTTACCTGATGAGACCCCAAATGCACACTTGGCCGGATTGAGCAGCATCTTGTATTTGCGCAAGAGATTGAAACATTCCTCAAGGTTGGCAATGTAATCAGCTGCACGAAGGCTTTTGACCAGCATGTCATCAACATAAACTTCCATGGTTTTACCTAGCAAAGGCTTAAAGATCTTATCAACAAGCCGCTAGTAGGTGGCACCTGCATTTTTTAAGCCGAAGGGCATTCCTTTGTAACAAAAGAGACCTTCGTTGGTAATGAAGGCCGTTTTTTCTACGTCGTCATCGTGCATGCGAATCTGATTATATCCGGAGAAGGCATCCATGAAGCTGAGCAACTCATGCCCCGAGGTTGCATCTATCAATGTGTCGATGCGAGGCAGAGGATAGCTGTCCTTGGGGCAAGCCTTGTTTAAATCAGTGTAGTCAATGCATATTCTCCACTTGTTCGTCCCAGCCTTTGGAACCATGACTACATTAGCCACCCATGTCGGATAGTCGATTTCAGCAATGAACTTTGCTTCTAGGAGCTTGTCAACCTCTTGTTTGATGATCGCTTGCCTTTCCGGTACGAAGGATCGCTTTTTTTGCTTCACCGGTTTATAGCGTGGATTAACTGAGAGGCGATGGGTCATTATGGATGGATCTATTCCTGGCATATCTGCAGCGCTCCATGCGAAGACATCCGTATTTGAGCGAAGGAATGATACCAGTTGATCACGAAGAGCTGGCTCCAGCGTGGAACCTATCTTTAATTGGTGACTCTCATCTACTCCTAGTGTTATAGAGACAAGTTCTTCTACCGGCTCAGGTCGTCTGAAAGTATGTTCATCGCGCTGGTCTTCAATGGCAAGCGCCTCCTCTACCTTGCACGAAGCCATGTAACACTTGCGTGCTATAGCTTGATCTCCCTTTGCTACCCCTATTCCGTTAAGAGTTGGGAATTTCATACACATGTGAAACGTTGAGGCTATAGCTTGCAATTTGTTGAGGCCCGCTCGCCCTAATATTCCATTATAGGCTGACTTGATTTTGACTACCAGGAAGTCGATTGATTGCGTAGCTTGAAGCGGGTATGATCCAGCAACTACAGTGAGGGGGATTACTCCTTCAACTGGCGCGGATGCTCCCGTGAAGCCATACAGTGGCGAGGAGACCGGATGGATTCGTTCTCTCGATATCTTCATTTGGGAGAATGCTTCTTCAAAGAGAATGTTCGCGGAGCTTCCTGTGTCCACTAAGATGCGTTTGATGACATACGCATCTATTTGGAGGGAGATAACCAGAGCGTCGTCATGCGGTGTGAGGACTTCCTCAAGATCTGTATCATCAAAACTTATAGTGGCGGGGGCCTTTGGGCGTTTAGCTGGTCCCTGTGTCAAATTGACTTGTCGTGATTAAGCCTTTTGAGCTGATCTTGAGGTTCCCCCAGCGCTTAGGCCTCCAGATATAGTGTTTATCACCGGGGGTTCCTTAGGGGCCGAATCGTCATGCTTTCTTTGACCTCCTCCACGCTTACCTCCCTGGCGCTCTGTCTTGACAAATTGTTTGAGGTGCCCTCTTGCAATAAGATTGTCGATCTCTCGCGGAAGAACTTTACATTCGTCAGTCGTATGACCATGATCCTTATGGAATTGACAATAGAGCTGGGCTTTGCTTCTATCGGCGGGCATTCTCATTGGCTTGGACCACTTTAGGATATCTTGGCCTTTGATCTGGTTGAGGATATGCTCTCGAGATGTTGTAAGAGGGGTGAAGTGCTTAGAGAGGGTCATCCGTGAGCGCTTAGGTTCTTCGGGTATCTTCCCCTCCGGGCGATCACGCCGCTTCTGGCCAGAAATTCCTTCATCTTGGGTGGTGGTCATGGAATCCTCTTCAGCCCAGAGATATTTCTCTACTCGATCAAGTAGGTCAGCCATATGCTCTGGGGGTCTTTTATTCAGCGAGAAACGCAATGGTGTTCCCGGACGCACACTTCTTGCCATTGCCGCAAAAGTCACCCCTTAATCCAAATTGTCAATGAGGAGCTTCTCAGTGTTGAAGCGGGCGTAGTAGGATTTTAGGGACTCCTTGGGTCCTTGCACGATACGAAAAAGAGCCGAAGAGTTTTTCCTTTGTATCCGACTTGTTAAGAAATTGTTGCGGAAGGATTCCGCTAACTGGGCCCAGCAGGAGATAGAGCGGGGTGCGAGGTGTTGAAACCATACGTGTACAGCTCCTTTCAGGGTTACCGGGAACGCTCGGCACATGATTTGGTCAGGGACCAAGTGTAGATTCATACCAGAAGTGAAACGAGCTAAGTGCTCCATTGGGTCTCTGGTGCCATCGTATGATTCACAGGGAGGCATCTTGAAGTTCTGCTGCGTAGGAATGTGATCAACCTCTTCTGTGAACGGTCGCCCATGATGACTGAGGCACTGGTGTATCGTTCGGCACGATGTTCATAAGAGTCCCTCCTGGTAGAATGAGCTTCATAAGAACTTTCTTCTTATCTCCTGGACCTCGGGTTGCGTCGTTCATCATCGGATTTTCCATCTTCCACTTGTATTCGCTTCGGAGTCTTTGAGGTTCCTGGTTCCTCATGGAAATTTAATCGTTGTTTAACTGGCTGCCTCATCGTTCCAGTTACATGTTGCTCGCTTGGAGGTTGGTTGTCCACAGCTGCTTGTAACCGTTCGATGGTCTGTTGCATAGCCCAAAGAACGGCCATTAAGTCGGCTTGGTTGCTCATGACTGGTAACGTTGTGGTAGGTGCGGACACGTTGACAGTTTGGAGCGGGGGAAGGACAGTGTTTGTGGAGGGAGGAACGATTGTCACAGCGGGCGAAATTACCATTGCGGGTATTGATGCTATCACGGCGGCATCTGACATTACTGCAGGAATTACAGGTACTGCAACAGCGTTGGTTCGTACTACGGTAGTCGTTGTTGCGACCTTTTTGCCGCTATTGGAGGACGGAGATGCGGCTCCCCCACGAAGTGGATCACGGATTGGTGGCAAGGGTGAAATTGGTGGAGTTGCCCCACCTTGCTGAGCTGGTGGTGTGGGATTTTGAGACGTAATCTATTCATGAATGTCGGTCCCACGGATGGCGCCAAAATGTTGTGGAGAAAACTCAGGACGCGCTTCGTGAATAGACCTGCACAGCAAAACAGACACCGGTGACTCGCCGGAAGGATTTTCTGCAGAAAATCTCTGATGCTTAAGTCAGAATATGTTTGAGATTTAATAAAGTGTAAGTTCAGCTCTTCTTTTTTCTTACCTGACATATTCTTCTCCACTCCTTTTATAGGATTCACAGCTTAGTGGGAGTTATTTCTATTTAATTATGGGGTTACCAGATTAATGGGGGGTTACTCATCATTATGGATGATTACTCCTCATTAGTGCCTGGTTAATACCATTAACTGGGGAGTCAATCCTGAGTAATTCATCTTACTCATTTCCATATTAATGGTGTGGCGGTTTTGATGTGTCTGGATGATGACACGTGGCCTCCTCTTATAGGTGATGTTTTTCCTCTACATCAATAGTAGTTCAATTGAGCTTTTATTTTTGGCAACGAAAATAAAGCAACAAGAAATATTTGACTGAGTACCTCTTAGATAGTATTTGACAGAGAGTTATCAGATGTCATTGCATATTGCAGGGTCCATTAGATAGTAGTTCAATTGAGCTCGTCTGCCACTCCTGAGGGTGCCATGCGACAGCGAGGTCATTTAGTAAATAAAGCAGATGGGTACCTCTTGTAGGCCTAATGATGAGAGTGTCTACTTCTTAGTTTTGGCAAGTCCAAGTCAATTTCACCCTACTACGCAGACTATATGTTTCTGAAATACAAGGCAAATGTCACTGGTGCATTATTTGCAATTTTCTTTTAAAAGTTTCCAATCTTGCAATCCTGCCATGGTTTAGGGGTAATCTCAATGCAACGAGAAATATTCGACTGAGTTGTGAGAAAGTGTCCCAAGAAAATATACATATCATACAATCTTTCTTAGCTTGGGTTGCCTACGTAGGCATCAGAGGTCACGAGTTTCTTGATCAGCATCTTGAGAATAGATGTTACAATGCAACATAGAAAGAAGAACCAACATATAATTTTGTTTCAAACAAGCAGGGGTTCAACGTGTCGAACAATTCTGAGCTTTAACTTACCTTAATCGACTACTCACCGACAGTAAAGTCCCTTAGTTGGCAGAGGATAGCTACTATCACTCTTTTGCTATGGAAAATGAAGATCGACTGTGTACAGATCCTTCAAATGTGGAGGAAGTAATCTGGGCAGATGTAGAGGAAGAGCCATTTGGTGCTGCATCAGATGACTGAACAAGGGCGTCAATTTCAATTGAGTTATCAGGTCGCATCACATTATGTTTGTCTCTCAGGGATTGAAGCATCAAGTCATCACCATAGATGCTAGGCTCCATGTTTAATTCCTGAACACTTATATGACCTTGAAGCATGCCCACTACTGCAGACATTATGGGCCTAAGCGCAGGAGACGGATTGGTGCAAAGCAGAGCAACCTTGATCATTCTTATTGCCTCCTCTTGGTTGAAACTTGAACCCAGTCTTGGATCCATTAGTTCCATCAAACTTCCTTTTCGTTGTAGAACAAAAGCCTGAAACAAAATAGACCATGAGACATGCTAACCTCCACAACAGTATCAGACACTCACCACCATAATGGTAATGGATAGCATTAAAAAAAAAAGAAGCTAAAATGCTAAAAGGCAGGCGCTCTTACCCAATCGAGAAGACAAACATACTCCTCACCGGGACGATATTTCACGTTGTTCATTCCAGCAACTATCTCCAATGCAATCACCCCAAAACTGTAGACGTCTGCTTTGTAGGTTAAGTAACCCCACTGTGCATATTCTGGTGCCATGTAACCTCTACAGAAATGGTTCCACAAAGCCGAAGTAACCACGTGTTAGCCTTATTTTTCTTTTGAATGAGCAACTTGTAATTAAGCAACAAGATTTAAGAATCTACAAGGAGAAGGAAGAAAAGACATCTTACACTGTTCCAGCAACTCTAGTGCTAATATGGGTATTTTCCTCTTCATCAAGCTTGGCCAAACCAAAGTCGGATATCTTTGCGTTAAGGTCACTATCAAGCAGTACATTGGTCGCTTTGATGTCTCTATGAACAATTTTTAGAGGAGATTCCTCATGCAGATACACCAATCCTTTTGCTATGCCAATACAAATTCTTTGTCTGGCTGGCCAATCCAAGTTTGAAGGCGATCCCTCTTGACCTGATATTTTCAAAAGTAGCAAACTAAATGTTGTTAAATGCAGCAAGAAATGTATAGATTAACAGTTTTTTGGGAATTGTCATTTTGTTTTGCATATCTATATAATAAGTAAAGCGAGAAAGATATTGATAACTTCTTTACGCGACAAATCGTCGCTTCTTTATATGATATGTCATTATATTATTATTTTAAGATTAATTGATTTCTATATTAGTAAGTCTTATATAGTTTAAAAACTAATTCTAATCATTTTAAAATTCTACTTAAATAACTAATCTATTAAGACTTCTTTGTGACAATTATACTCTTAAAATTCAAAAACTAATTCTAATTCTAATCATTCTAGAACTCAACCTTATCATTACTCTAACTTATTAGGACTTAGTATTGACTATTATGTCTTCAAAAGTACTCTCTAATATGAATATAAAAACTCTTATATATAAAAACGAAAATAATACTTTCAATTTAGAGGGAAAATTTAATTTAAAATTAATTCTAATCTTTTTTAAACTTTACCTAATCAATATACTAATCTATTAAGACTTCATTTTGACAACTATGTCCTCAAAAGTGTTTTCTAATATGAAAACTATAATTCATAGACCCAAAAAATAACTTATAAGATTTAAAATAAAAACGTGATATAATAACAAATTTAAGTTTTGATAATACCTTTTTTTTATCTAATTAATTTTGCAGGAGTAATGAAGGTTTTCTATAAGTCCTATGTAATTCGAAAACTAATTCTAATCATCTTAAAACTCAACCTAATCATTATACTAATTTATTAAAACTTAATATTAACTATTGTATCTTCAAAACCAACACACACACACACACACACACAATTGTAATAATACTTTTGATTTAAAAGAAAAAGGTAATGTTATAATTAAGATTAAACAACTTATGAGACTTAGCAAAAAAATAATCTAACAAATGATTTGAATTTTGACAGATATCTTATTTTTTAAATTTGATTAATTTTACAAGAATAATGAGGGTTGTATAATTAAAAAATTAATTCTAAACATTTTAGAACTCAACCTAATCACTTAATTTGACTATTGTATTAGTAAAACCATTCTTTAATATGAATATAAAAATTCATATACCAAAAAAAAAAATGAAAATAACATATTAAATTTAGAAGGAAAAAAATGACATTGCAATTGAGTTAAATGTACATAAATATATACGTAATATGCATAAACTACTCATTGTTATATCCCATATAGATTTAATAACACAAATTATAAGTCAACATTTTTAAATAAGACCTCATGACGACCAAACTGGTTATATCCCATATGTAAGGATCTAGGGAAAAAAAATCAAACTCTTTACTATGATATATTGTTGAAAATTTTGTGGTATAATTATCACGATATTTGTAAACCCTATAAATCTAGAAAACCAATTATACAATGTTTAAACTCTATGTTGCAGATATATCTATATATATATATATATATATATATATATATAGACACGTATTAGGCTTTGGTTTTAACTATTAAAACCTTGATTAGATTGTCATTCAATTCTTGCGTAATATTTGCATACGCATATATGTTTGCTTTAGTTCATTTGAATTGTAAGTTGAAAGAATAATAATGACTAAATTGTGTTGTTATAGTACTGCTTGACGATGTAAAAAAAACTTAAATTAAAGAACACAAAAATCTAGCGATGACAGTGACACAATCTACTCATTATTATTTAAACTTATAGTTCAAAGGAAATAAAGCAAACATATATAACAATGCAAATATTTCACAACAATTGCATGACCATCTAATAAAAATTACAATTTTAAATGTGAATGAGATGAAAAAATATTCTACTAGATATCATGCTCATATATTAATAAGTTGGTGATTTCTTAAAATAATGATTCATGAAGAAGATAACAATGGACTATGACATCTACGATTCTAAAGATAAAGAACTCTTAACCTAACATTTTAAGTTAAGAGACTTGATTTTGGAACGTTATAGTATGGACCATTAAAATAACTTTACAATAATATAGTCTTGACAAGTTACTTGAAACTGTTACAAATAAAGTATTCAAAATTTCTTATCAACGACAATAAATTTAGCAAAAGTAAATATTTTTTTTTCCATAAGATGTTAATCTCTTTTTGCTCCTTGAAATGTGGTATGCATTGATACACTTATTGTAGTTTTTTAAAAATATTTTAAAAACTTACTCGAGCTTGATTCAGGATCTTGAGCTATAATATCTAATAACTGAGGCGAGAAATGTAACGATAGCTCATGACATCTCATTGCATTGTTTTTCAAATATAATAAGAGTTAAAAAACTAAGGTTAAATATATTAATGTTGCTAAAGATCTCCAAACATTGTTTTGAATTGGGTTTTTACTTTTGCAATTACTTAAATCGGCAAATACATTAAACATTTAAATAATAAGCCTTTTGCAATTCGAAAATCAATTTGAGACATTCAAAATTTTCTAACCAATACAATAACCTATTATGACTTTATTTGAATATTATATATTGAAAAAGCTCTCTAACATGAAATATTAATCTGTAAAATAAAAATTACGTAAGAGATTTAATAAGAAAAATGAGGTGTTATTTCGAATTCATATTTAAGTTTTCTGTAAATTCAAATATGAATCTAACTTAATAAATATGTTGGTTAAAGATTTTGGTTAGTAATTTTCTTACTCTAAGGTTTTGCAGTATCTTATTTAGTCGTATTGATTAAATATAAAAATACCATAATATGCAGATTATATATGATATATATTAAAAAAAATAACCCTTGCCGAAATATCACAAGTACCACCCCTTCCGGGGCCATCGCATGGAAAACTATAACCGAAATCCTTTTTGTGCATTGGGCTCTTTCAGTAACTGATATAAATATCAGCCAGTCCGCCATATTTTTTTGACATAAAAAGGGGGGATGGCTCCTTGTGCTCTGAGTCATTATTTAGATTCTGATCCAGGAATCATTTAAAACCTTAATTATGTGACCATTTCTTAAATTCAACTAATTTTATGTTGGAATAGTTTTGAACCAATTCTTTTTTTCTATGGTATTTTTATTGTGAGTAATTAAACTCTTAAGCATTCTAAATTCTGCAAACCATTTATAATGTTATGTTAACTATTTTAATTCTGAATGGAATTGTGTCTAAAATCTAAAAAGATATTAGTTATCTTGTGATGAATGTAAACTAAAACTTTTATTGAAAACCGTATTATATCTGACGATAAATCTTACTTTGTAACCATGCTTATTGTATAATTTGTGTAAAATTTTGATTAAATTTTGTTCAACAATTTCCTTAGTATGAGATTTTGAGCTATTTTATATAGTCATATTTGTTAAACTTTTTAAACTTTATGCAATTACCTCATGCACTGATTCTATTTTCATTGTATACTTTGTTAGTGGATCACATTTGCTTCTAAAAATGTCACATCATCCTTACTTAATTAGTCGTGTTGATTAACTTTTATAAATCACATGCTATAAACAAATATATGGATCAGAATTTTCTCAATCAAAATTAAACTAATATGTAATTAACGTTATGGGCAACCCATTCAAAGGTACAAATTATTTTTAAAAGATACTTAAAAAATAATAAAACTGTCTTATGCAATAGTAAATTGATCTCAATATATTCTCTGCAAATTTTTATCAGTAGAATTTACTTTTTGCGTATTAAATAAACTTTTAATTTTTGTCCATCTATATAGTTACCAAATCAGAAGGGTCAAATACACGTAGGTACCCTAAAACTATCACAAAGTCTCACTTGGGGGTCTCAAAGTTTAATTTTTACATATAAGGGCCTGTAATTCCAAATTTGCAACAGGTAAGGGCATCCGTCAAAATTCTAACGGTTCAGCCCTTTTCGTCAGGTGCATTTTTGGGAACTCACAGTGGCACTAGCACTGCACCGTGGAGACCCCCAGCTCAAACTCCAGCCACGCACACCCACCGAAGTCGCCATCGACGCAAAACTGTCGGTCATCGCCGTGAACCGCCGGCCATCGCCGTGAAGGGGCCGAAGCAGATACAACATCTCAATAACAAAAGAGAGAGAGAGAGAGAGAATAGAAGACGCAGTAGCGCCACCATCGGACTCGCGCCGTCGCCACCGTGACCAGCGATAGCGCTAATCGCAGTCGTCGCGCCGCTACCAGCTTCCAAATCAACGTCACCGTTCTGAGCCACTGCAGCCACATGAAAAAGCGTCACCGTTGTCCACCACAAATGACGGCGACCGCTGCCGGCCCAGACGGAGCTCGCCGTCACTGCCAGCTGCAGCTCTGCCAGGGAGCAGGCAATTAACGGCGTGCCATCAAATCCGGTCTACCTGCACAGCGCCGGTTAGGTCTGTGTGCGGCTCCACCACATGATCCGATCGATGCCTCTTCCATTTATCGCCGAACTGGCGATCTCCTCTTCGGCCAGATCGTGGCACCAGCCAATGTCATCACCACCGAGACGGGCAATGCCCTTGCCGCCGTGCCAATGAGGCCACCAGCTGTACTCGATCTACTTCCAAAGGCCATGGATTGGTATGAGTGAAACAATTTGGTATGAATGAAACAATGCCAATTTTAGGGTTCCAAATATTAATAGATTAGGGTTAAAAAAATCAAGGGATTTTACAATAAAATATTAAATATGAGTTCCCAAAAATGCCCCTAACGGAAAGGGCTAAACCGTTAGGAATTTAGACGGATGCCCTTACTTGTTGCAAATTTGGAGTTACAGGCCCTTATGTGTAAAAATTAAACTTTGAGACTCTCAAGTGAGACTTTGTGGTAGTTTCAGGGTACTTACGTGTATTTGACCCAAATCAGAATTAGCAAATATGTACAAGGACATTTCTTATTGATATTTCACCAGAAGGGTTAATTTATACTATTGCAAGAAAGTTCAAGCCAAAAATTAAAGTAACTATCTTTGATGAAATAACCATAAAATTATAAAATTGTTCAATATATTTTATCATGCATTTTGAAGCTATGAAAATAAATTACTGTTAATAAACCGTTTCGTGCTTGGCTTGGGATTCTAGGCTAGTTTTTACTAAATTTGATTAAGCTAACGTACCTAATCGCTTAAAAATACTGACTTACCGAACAGAGCATGGGCGAGGCTATTATTCTCCATGTACTCATACACCAACAGTAAGTGCTTGCCTTCTATACAGCATCCATACAACCTTACAAGATTTGGGTGTTGTAACCCAGAAATCATGCCTATTTCATTCACAAATTCGCGACTTCCTTGCTTTGATTTGGAAGACAGTTGCTTAACAGCAATTACCGTGCCATCTAACAATAGACCCTGTCATTGAAACAGAAGTGGCGGATTTAAGTAAACCTTTTATTGCTGAAGTCTTATCTTCAAATTTAATAATAATCACATAAAAACCAATTAAGTGCAAAACCTCAAGCAAAATAAAAAACGAAGAAAAACAAAATGAAATTAGTTGCTAAATACCTTGTAGACAGGACCAAAACCACCTTCTCCGAGCTTATTTGCAATGTCGAAGTTGTTTGTAGCAGCTTTAATCTGCCTATATGTGAATAAGCCAGTTTGCAAATCTAAGCCTCTCAGACCTGTAGAAGAACAAGTCAAGCTTATAAAGTGCTTCTTACAGTTTACGAAGCAATAACTACATCTGCATCTGTACTGTGTCTTGCTCTTTCTCTGAAGTAATTTCTTCTTGAGTAATAAGAACTAGGAAATTGTGGAGTTCCTAAGACGGTGATTATATTTACTTGACAATGTGAGAATTGAATTGCTACGGTACAATAAGATGTGTTTACCAAGAATGGTCATAATACATCATACTGCAATTCGTGTTCCCAAAGTGAAACATATAAAATAATTTTCGTACTTCCTTGCGAATGAAACTTCATTGATACGGTAAAGTTACAAAAACCTTGTTGCCTTGATCTTCTGCCTCCTAAATGTCCACTCCGATAAGCAATACCAATGAGTAAGAGAATGAGGCATAACCCTGAAGCTGAAACTCCAACAGCAGTGATTATCTTCTTTTTTCTATTGTCGGGAGGATTGAAATCTAGACAACAGCAAAAAAGACGCACTACGATGTCAAATAATTTTTTAAGTACATTATCCGAGCAACCTAATATATGGCATCCCGAAAGATTATATCGAAGTATTCAAGATGGATCAAAAGGACAGAAACCAAATGATTAGAGACCGATGTCAGGAAGGACTAATGTAGAGTTAAAAAAGAGAAGGACTAACCAGACTCTATTGAAATAGCAGATACCAGAGGGCCATAAATTCCTGAAACCGGGATAGTGGTTGTCCCTTTTCCAGTGTACTGAAAGCGGATTTCTAAGATTGTATCACTCACAACAACTGCTTTAAATATTCTTTTCACGGCCTTATCAACCCCCTGTGCTTCATTTCTGATATCAAAGTCCTTCAGTTTCCGTTCAGCCTGTCAAAAGCTATTGCATTAATGCAATCATTGAGAGATCTACTTCTTCCCTCCCCACAAAATTAAAAGTTTCTAATTCTTTTGACTTCTCAAGTAAATTTCAAATATATATTTCTAGTCTTCTTAACACTTAAGATGTCAAAAGCGTCTCTTTTATAAAGGGACGGAGGTAATATTACGTACTAAAATATGTGGTAGATGATGTTTTAAGCTACCTGTATATGAACATCAAATACTCGTCTTCCAAGGCTCTGATAAGATCGATTGTCTCTGAAAATTATCTCCGCAAAGTGAAGCGTGACAGTATAGTTTCCATTTGCTAAGCAACGGGCATAATAACTGAGAGATAAAGGAGAGAGCCGAGCTGTTGTGTACAATTCAGAGTCCCTCATCCTTAGAACAGAAACGTTTTTTGCTGTGTATGCATCTGACTTTTCGTATCCAGTTAATTTGTATTCACTGTTAACCCAAAAATTTCCAGTGCAGCTAGTACCCCAATTTTTGACGAAAGGATAAAATTTTGCTGGACCTGCTGAGTTTTGATCCGCTTCATACGTTGTCTTTCCAATGGTAGTCGTGCTTCCACCGCAATTAATGTGCAATGCATACATATCTATGGAAAAAGGAACACGTACTAATTGTTGATTAACAATTAACAATAAAAGTGATAGAAGAAGAGAACGGGAAGCCCTTTGTTGTACAATATTGTTTAATCAGAAACTCTATACTCATTATGCCCGACAACAACAGAGTCCATTTTACATTTTCGGGAAATAGGATTCTAAATTAAATGCTTATATGCTAGCCAGCATATTTGTTTTCCCCTTCATTTGATATGGCAACTAATCCTTTTATAAATAATGTTTACGATTGGAGAAAATAACATTCCTGTTGTTGGACATAAAATTTATGGGGGGGGGGGGGGGGGGGGGGGGAGAGAGAGACTATGAAAAGCTATTTGCTTTTCAAGTGGAGGAACTTTATTACATAAAATCAACAAGTTTGTGCTAAATTTTAGAAGTTAGTCGCTTACCCGTTGAACAAGGAATGAGGCATCTACCAAGTACTCTGGATCAAATCACACATAAAAAGGACAATTAAGCTAAGTGCCTGTCTAGTAAACTAAACCAAGCTTTAATCAACTAATTGTTACTAAAAGATGATTTTATCTTACGAGTTGTTCCTTCCAGAAAAGCTTCTGTACAAATTTCTGATGAAACCACGGAAGGCAACTTTTAGTTGAACTTCTACTCAAATCGAACATGGAAGAGTACATGTTGCACAAGAGGCTTACAAGGTGTCGAAACAATTATCCCGTGGCACAGAGCTTTCCAAAAAATTGTTGTAAGAAAGGTCTATTTCCCTGCACTCAAGCATACAAGTTTAATCATACTTGGTAGAATATATATGTGAAGAACATCATGTGACTTATGTCAAACTAGAAATGAAAATAGATAAGTGTGGAAGATTTAAGTCAAAGAGATGTTTGAGACATTTGCACGCACTGAGAAAAAAAAGTTGTATTTGGTTCGGGGCCATTGACACTAGCAAGCGTCTGTACCCCTACGTACCAAACAGTTTTAAAAGTACATATCTTGCAGTGTATCTCCGGTAAAGGTTTATGAAGAGTGAGCCATTGCTAGAGAGAGAAGCATTTGACTTGAGGGCTCAGCGTCAAGATTGTTCAGGATGGAAAAGCAAAAAAAAACAACAAGAGCCAAGCAGAGCCACACAAGATGGTATAATTAATATCATCGTTTCTTAGGTCCAGAACTAATCCCACTAACAGACAATGCCTCCCCGAAAAAGGGTAGCTAGCTAGGTACTCTCAACGTCCTTGTCAGATTCATGGAAGGATACTTCCAAACTCGACACAACAAATTTGGTTCGGGGTAGATTTGTTGGAATGCATGTACAACCATAATCTCTGATATTAGAAGCATGAGCACCAACTTATACAAGATAAACATACCGTTCAGTAGCTCTAGATTTGACCCAATCCGGAAGAGGCCCTGTTAGGATGTTGCCAGTCAGAAACCTAAAATATGAAACATGAAATTCACATCATGTTTTCAATACTCCAAACACGATGCAGATGGACTGAAACAAGGTAAAAAAAGATAATCTTAGGTTTGAAATCAAGAAGAATCAGATAAAAGATAAATTAAGAAGAAGTGGAAGCTATCAGATTTACAACCTTTTTGCATATCCCTAGTCTATCTATCTATATGGACACATATATAAAAGCACGTACGGATTTAAATGACTAATCTTTTTTGTTTCCCTTAAAGTACCCTTTTTAATTGATTTTTCTAAAAGGTTAAGGGTGAGTAAGGGTATTTTTGACTTATAATTTTTTCCCATTAAATACACTTTTAAAAAGTATTATTTAAAAAATGAGGTATTTTTGGCTTCTGATACTAACTTTAACATATGGTTACAAATTTAAAATTTACCGTCACAAGGCCGAGTCAAAATATCTACAAGTTCAACTAGGCTTTCTTTTTCAATGATGAATTTATGTGCTAGTTTGTGTGTGGTAAAATAGTAGGTTGTTATATTATTCTTTACACTCAAAACCTTATACCATATGCATCATTAATTAATATTTTTCTTCCCTTTTATATTGGTGATACAAGTCTTATTATCCAATGAATGATCTCGGATAGAAGTATTGTTGATGAACTTTTTTTGAGTTTGTATTTATATTATAAATGTAATGTTATGTGTATAGAGTGAAAAGTGTAGATTTGTGAATATTATTAAAATTATTTCGTTTGTTACCATTATCTCATATCAAATCTACACGTTCATTTATAGTATACATTTCAAAATGACACACACATGTTGACTTTTTAGACATGTAGGTGTGGTATTACCATATATATATTTGCATTAATAATAAGAGCCTTATGCTAAATATATGTTAAATTACATGCACAATAAAATTAATAGTCTTATTGTATTGCTGAGATGAACAATACCATGCGAAAGCAAAATAAAAGAGAGCTTTAGTATACATTATCAGGATAAACTTACATTATAGATTTTTTTAACTGAAAAATAGGAAAAAAAAAAAAGGTAGCATTTGGATGAATTGTAGTTTTAGAGGAATTGTAATCAAAATTTGAAATTTAAGCTAGAAAAAATTGAAAAGGGATATAATATTCAAGTTATAGATACATGAAATTTATAATACACTTGATCATTAGCAAAATAAAATAAAGTGCAGGCTCTATTCTTCTTACCAACAATGACCACTACAAGGAAATGGCCATCACTATACAGAATGAAATGAGATGGATAAAGAATGATATTGAAAGTCATAAGTGATGATATTTTGAATTTTAATGGAGTGCTTATAGGAAAAAGGGCTACAATTTCAAAAGTCAACGATAAAACTTTATAAAGATCCTTGAAAGCTACAATTATTAGATTTATTGCCTAAATAATTGAGTTCTTATATGTGTCATGCTAGATCTTTTGAGTTCATTTGATTCTTGATTTTAATGATGCAGCATTTGATAATTCCTTATTTTCTACAAACTTTGTTTTACATTCACCAATCATAACTCGTTTCTGTTAGACACTTTACTTTTACAATCCTTTTTGGTTAATTTTTGAAGTTTCATTAATATCACTCAGTATTAGTTCAAACTTTTTCTCATTTTCACTTTCTAGACTTATATACATGCCATAGAAATGTATTACAAGAAATTGGACAACTCTAATATAAACACTTGACTTCACAAATTGTCTCTAAAACTCTTTCTTCACTTGTACTACTGCAATATCAAATTTGTAGTGTTTCGTGAGAATTAAATATTTATGCAAGCTGTTTGAAACTAAATGTAATGACAGTGTATCTTGGATAATAAGATATAATACGAAACATCTAGGTTTTTCTTTAGCGCCGACTTGATGTGACAAAAGAAATAAATATAAATATGATCTATAGTAACAAGTATTGGTAATAATTGACGTTAATAATTTGGGTTTAAAATTAAGACCACATCTTGTGCAATAAATTTTACATATTTCGAGTCTTTTTCTTAGCTGTTAACAATTGATTTGCTTGTTATGGTATAATTAAAATAGTCGTACTAATTAATTCTAATTAGTTTTTTTTTCTAAGGTTTATAAGATTTTTATTTTAAATCACTATATAACATGCAAAATACTTGATCCTTTTTAGTGTAAGGAAAAGTGATATGCAATTCAAATTAAATAATTCTGTACTGAATAACAAGAGCGTACAAGTCCTTCAAATCTTGTAGACCTCCAAGATTCGGAATCTCTCCTTCCAACTTGTTAAAGCTAAGGTCTCTGTTCATGACCAAGATATAAATGTTAGAAACAGTGGTTATGAAGATTAAGACTGCATATGAAGAATAAGAAACAGTGGTTATGAAGAATAAGACTGCATATGAAGAATAAGAAACAGTGGTCATGAAGAACAAGACTCCAAACACACTGCGTACAATGTACAAATGGAACTCGGGAAAATGTTCAGAAAATAAAACTGTAAGTGGAAGAGTTACAATGTATTCAATGCCATCATATCTGCTATATAATCAGGGATCTTGCCAGATATATTACAGCTCCTCAGCATCCTGCAACATAGACCAAAGTTGCCAAACATAATGATGACTGGAGAATAGAGTTAAGAAACTTTGAACTTAGTATTTGTCTGCAATCATGTCTATGACTCACAACTTGTTCATTTCAGTCATGTTACTTAGCACTGGAAATTCTGAACCTTCTCCAGTTAAGTCACTAATCCTTCTGCAAATAGAGCTCTCAGTTAACCAAATGTCTTTCACCACAGTATTGATCTTATTGGGAGAAGAACCGATAACCCATCGATAACCAACT
The DNA here is from genome assembly GCA_033070095.1 of Escallonia herrerae. Classification (NCBI taxonomy): domain Eukaryota; kingdom Viridiplantae; phylum Streptophyta; class Magnoliopsida; order Escalloniales; family Escalloniaceae; genus Escallonia; species Escallonia herrerae. The sequence continues at coordinate 71,475 of JAVXUP010001981.1, read as the reverse complement.
GAAATCACGTAACTTTTTCTTGGCAAAAAAGGGAAGAAATAAATCAAGCAACTTAATCAGACATTAAAAAGCATAACTTACAATTCAATTAAATTGCTCAAGAGGGAAATGCTAGAATGTATGGGGCCTTCAAAACCACTACCCTGGATCTCTCTGTTGGTGACATATATCATGTAAACAAAATCTGAGCAGGAAAATATTACTCTTCGAAACTGTTAATGAATAGTCAAAGCAAAATAACTTACAATTTCTTAAGTTGTTTCCAGTTCTCAAAACTAGGCATTTTCCCAGTGAAGTTGTTGCTGCTTAGCCTACTGCACTGACTTAATGCATTAATTACGTGGGGGAAAGTGCAAGGAAAAAGACAAGTGAAGCAAAAAAGGAAAAGACCATATTGAAAAGCTTATTTTTGTAATTACAAATTTACTTACAGTACGCTCAACGTGGTTAGGTTATTGAGCTCCGATGGCAACCCTCCAGTGAGATTGTTGGCGGTGAGATCGCTGCAACGAGAAATAGAAAGAAGAGGGGGAGGGAGGGTACAAGCCACTGAATAGACTTGTTTGATGTAGATTCCTAAATAATTTAAGAATGTCACTGATTAGATAAATTAAATTTGTGGAAGAGAAGGGGCTCACAGATACGTTAAATTGACCAGCCTGCCGAACTCAGCTGGAACAGTCCCACTAAACAGATTGTTGCCTAAAATCCTGAAAACTTAAAAATTCCCTTTTAAGGTACTACATTATTGCAACGAATAGAACTCCATAGTGTTTCTTCTGACACGTGTGTGTAGAGAGAGAGAGAGAGAGAGAGAGAGAATGATGTAAGACATACATAGATGCGAGAGTGGTTATGTTTCCCAAGTACTCTGGGATTGGTCCTGATAAGCGATTCTCATTGACACACCTGCCGCAGTTTTACCTTGTTAACTTAAAATTTGAGAGGATTGAGAGATTTGACTAGCTTTAAATGTAATCTGTAGTAACAACTCACAGATTTTTCAATTTGGTAGAAGCCCACTCGGGGGGGATTGTACCATTGAGGTAGTTGCGACTTAGATTACTGCAAACATTAGATAGCAATGTTATGCTAATGAAAATATAAAATGCCAACCTAAATGTATGATTAACAAGCGTGATTCGGAAACCCTTACATTATTTTGATAAAAGGTAATTTCGTCAGTGATGGTGGAAGTGTACCAGTAAGATCCTGACTTGTGAGAGATCTGTTTCAGCGAGAAGAAGATCCAAGATGATATGAAGTTCTAAGTGTACAACATGAATGAGGAGAATCTTACATTTGGCCTCCGTATAAACGTTAATTAATAAATTTCAAATTTGGCTTGTTTCCTTCCTATACTTGTAAAACAAAGAAATAGAATCATCATAAGCGAACACGAGTTTATAGTGTTGAAAAGAAGTATACATTTCCGTGACGTGAGACACACCATCCGTGTTAGGGCCATCGCATAAGACACTGTTTAAATAATACCCCGGAAATACTGTATAACCGCTGCTCGATTTACCACTCCAGCTCGAGCTACCATCACAAGGATTCAGATTGAAATCCCAGTCACTTTTACCCACCTGTTCAGCTATTTCCTTGAGAGCATTCACTGCACAAATTGAACTCATTCTATCGTTCTGAGATTTGTTGGATACAAGTTGAATGCATAACAAATTTATCTACACTACCGTCGAATGACAATGATATAAGACCAAAGTTGAGGAGATTGGCGGTCAAGCATATATAGACAAGCTTTGACGAGACTTGTTGCAGTTCAGTTTCGACATGACATTCCCAATAACATGCAGTTGATTCACTCTTAGTTAATTGTGGTTGGAGGGACAACAGTTTATCGAAGAAAAACCTTGTCATCCCTCTTTCCACTTCCTACAGCTTTACATTCTACCAAGCTTGATATAAAAACATTTGATAGCTTTACTTTCTGGAGTTGTTTGGTCTACTTGCAAATTCACAGAGGACAAACAAAAGAATGAAGAACGTGAAAGAAGCCTTGCCTTCCTCCTCAGGAAGCTTGCCAGTCTGTGCTGCAATGCCACTTGCTTCAAAGCATAGCAAAACAGACAAGATGAGCATGAGAGTTGAGATGATTCTTGCCATATCCAGTACTATTTCCATCTCTTTTTCTTTTCTTGAGCTAATAGAAACTCATGCAAAGCTATATGCTTCTCATGAAAGGCTAAAAAAGCTACAAAAGGCTATAAAAAGCTCTGTTATCACCTAGTTGTTTATTATTATTATTATTTTTTATTATTATTAAAATTGATGGAAAGATGTATTAGCAACCTAAATGATATCCTATCAATTTTTTTTTTTTTTTTGCCTCTGTTATTGGTAGGATTCCAATCGAGTGCTTTTAACAACCTTTAAAGGTGGTTTTTTTAATGCCCTTAAGGATTCCAATAGAGTGTTTTTTTGGTTTTTCATTGGTAGGTTTTGATAGGAATTTTTCAAAGGTGATTTTTTAGGATTTTCATAGCATTTTTTTTCCATAAAAGTCAAAACAACACTTATCTCTAACAAAAAAACATATGTTCCAATAAGGATATTTTAATAAAAGAGGCTTGATTTTATAGAGAAGTTAAAAAAAATTAGTAGCACACCTTTCCAAAAAGGGTAATTAATGAGAAAAAAAGTTTTAAGTCAAAAGAAACAACCTTTAACTCTAACAAAAGAATATATTCCAATAAGAGTATTTTAAGGAAGAGACTTGATATCTTATGAAAAATAAAAAAATACCCTTATTTTTTAATTACCATTTAATTCAAAAAGGGTATTTAATAAAAAAAGAAAGTTTTAACTAAAAAAAACATTCATAATCACCCCTAATCTTGTAAAAAGACTTCAATTTAAAATGGACGTATTAAAGAAAGAAAATATTAGCCATTTAAGTCCACATGTATTTTTATATACGTATAGATAGTTTATCTAAGAATATCAAGACTATTGCGTTGAATTGCACAAGTCGAGGTAAGACTATATTGTTTTTGTAAGTCTAAATCAGCGTGTTGCCCGATCAATCTTGTTTGTGTCAAATTTTAATATCTTGAAGCATAGTAAAATAGAGTTGACTCGCAATTCATCTCATGGTCGATGTTTTCATATCACATTGCAGAAGAATAGTAATGCTTTGGCTGGACAATCATCTCTCCAATCCCACCATACCAACCCAAAAGTGTAAAGTTTGCCATCATCCAATCGGTACTGCAGTGGCACTTTTGCCACCATGATTTATGTGGCAATACCTTTGTCTTCGTGGCACTTTTGCATCCGTGATTTATGTGGCAATACCTTTTTCTTCATTTCTCATTGTTGATCCTATTTCACCCTTCATAAAACCGTCCTTTCGGGTTTGAGATGAATTGCGATCACATGAAAATTTTGTATCTACTAAGTTATTGGTTCTTTTATTTTACTTTTCAAGCTAACTTGTGATTAATTGTACTCACGTTGTTTGAATTATGTACTCTGTTTTGGTATCCATCGGATGATACCGTCTAACTTTTGTACAGTTCGATCTTTAGCATGTATCTAACTAATTATGTATTTTGGTAACTCATGTCACGTGTACTTGACTTACCTACGTTAATTGGAGTGACTTACTCGTGCAAATTGAAATGTGAGCTCGTTTAAATGGATGAAAAAGAGGTCACAATCTAAGTTACATTCAATAAAAAATCCAAATCAGCCATATAACCCAAGTCCAAGATACAAAGAGATAACACCACCGCTGCCACCCGTTAACCACGCAACCACCGCCAGGGCATCACCCACCACATGAGTAACTCATATCTACAACATATCTGAGATATATGATCTCATATATCTTTCTCATGCATTTATGTTTTCTTTCTTTATACTAAACTTGCAATCCCGCAATTATTTAGGGATAATTTTTATGCAACAAGAAATAAAAGGTTTAACTGCTTGATTAACCTGCGAGAAAGTTTCCAGGATAATGTACATATCGTACAATGTTTCTGAGCTTGAATGGAGGGTTGCCTATATATGCAGGCATTTGAGCTCATGAGTTTCTTCTGCATTTCATGAATAACCGTCACTATGCAACGTACAAAGAAGAACCAACTCATAATTTTGCTTCAAACAAGCGGGACCAACGTGTTGAAGAATTCTAAGCTTCGGAAAATAAAAAATATCCTTATTTTTAATTAATTTTGAAGAATTTGTGTTTATTTAAATCTTTATCAGCATTGCACACGATCTATTTGGCCTTAGTAAGGATTACATTGCCTTTGTAGTACTACTGTGGCACTTTTGCCTCCACGATTTACGTGGCAATAGTTTTATCTTATATTTTGTATCTCTTTTGATTAGTCTGTAAAAAGTTAAGATCAACAAAAAATCCCTTTTCTTTCAAAATATAATATTCATTTTATCTCGCTATTTTTTAAAAATTAATTCTTGGCCCAAACATAACATTTGTCCATTGACAACCAAAATTTAGCTACAAGCAAATGACCTCGTGAATTGGGCGTTTAAAATTTGCAAGAGGCTCGAATCACGACCTCATATGGCAGTCATCAATTTTTTCCTTTGTTTCATTCTTGTTTATAAGTCTTCAAGACATTAATTTGAAGGCTCATGTGACGAAACGACTTCTTTTAAATCAAAGCTTGCGTTTTGATTTTGCTGCATAAATATTGCAAAAGAACTTGACTGTCAGGGCTCTCTTTAAACTCAATCGAGGACCAAGTGACATTTGTGTTTGATCTGGTGTCTAATGTTTGTAATCTCGCTGACCAAGTATATCCAAAGTTTTACCATCTCAGACTTCAATGGATCGTTTTAGCAACTTAATCAAGTACGACATTATTGGTGGTCCTTTTCATTGATGAATCAAGCCGTTACCTGAAAGAAGCGGAGATAAAGAAAACTCTCACAAGTAAAATTTTAATACTGCCCAGATTATCCTTGAGATAATAAAGACTAAATTTTTAGTAACTTTCAGGTTTTAAGGTTCTTTACAAGAACTTACTATTTTACTCACAAACAGATGATTGTTTCAGATGTTAGAGTTGACTCGTGACTGATTGTTTTGTTTTTGGTATGACATTAGTTACATTTAGATGTTAAGATGTTTGTAGTCAACTCATGACCAATTTTTTGTTTTTTCTACTGTGACATTAACTGGTGATGTAAGGCAGTTTATATTAGTATGATATAAACTTTGTACGATGTCGTCAATGACTAATTTATTTTTCCGTCAAAATTATGTTCCTTTTAGGGATCATCAGTTTTGGAATATCTACGTAATCACGTGTCTTTTCTTTTCTTTTATGTTGAAGTCAAGAACAAGGAAATTAAATGATAGTTTCTTTTCTCTTTTAAACTCGCAAATAACAGGAAGGAAATTTGTCTTCCCTTTTCTTTTTTTTCTTTTCCTTTCTCTTCTCCTCTCTTTCTTACTTTTCTTTTCTCTCGTCTCAAAAGTAAGTTTGTTATCATGCGAAGGAATTTCTCTTTTTCTTTTGGAAAAGTTATAAGTACGACATTATTGGTGGTCCTTTTCGTTGATGAACGGGGCCTTTACTTGGAAGTTTAGCTCTAGAGACATCAAGGCTTTACGTAGTCCAATTAGAAATTTTCGTAAAAAGTTGTTTGTTATTTTGCGAAGGAATTTTTTCTTTTTGTTTTGGAAAAATTATTAGCTTTGTGAAAAAAATTGTCTTTGAAAATGTTTTATTGTTCACTTCTCTACTTTTTTAGAAGATTTTTTTTGGTTATTGTGACTGAATTTGGATATTTGCTCCAAGCTGCTCAAGTACTTGAAGAACCATGTCATCGCATTGTTCAACTTCAGAGTTTTTTATTTTTTGAAAAGATTTTCTTTGGTTGCAATCAAACTTGGATATTTTGTACTCGAATGGTCAAGTCATCATGTAGTATAATTGTTCCTTTTTCTGTTGTTATTTGAAACATTCTAACTTTTGCCTAGACCGTTTCTCTCAAGGTATTCAGTCTAGCATGATTTTGCAATTTTGATACTTTAGGAGTACAAATATGCTTCTAGATACAATCTTTTCGTTTGACCGAGGAGCACCGCGCATCAGTCACCAAAGAACCTTTAGAAAAGATCCCTAGAAATTTTGATAAGAACATATATTTGATCTTGGAACTGAGACTTGTAGTAAGAACCACATAAATTGTTGTGATTCTTAGAGCCTAATTAAAACTTTGCTTATTTTTACATTAGGATTTTTATTATAATTTTTTTGTGAAGATCAAGACTTTGGAGTTGAATAGCGCAACTAAAATTTATGATTTACTATTTTTAAATTCTGAACCAGTGCATTGGACCGATCAATCCTATTTTTGTAAGAAATTAATACTTCAAATCTGCTTTGTCATTGGAATTGTTTGATTTTAATTTTGATGAATTTGTGTTTATTTAAATCCTTATCATCATTGCACACGATCTACTTTGCCTTAGTAAGGATTCAATTGCCTTTGTAGTACTACCGTGGCACTTTTGCCTCCATGATTTACGTGGCAATTGCTTTGTCATCTGCTTCATATTTCATTATTGGTCCTGTTTTGACCCCTCACAAAACCGTCCTTTTCAGTTTAAGACATACAATTTTGAGATGTATAGATACAAAATTCGATTCGCGATTTTCCAGCAACACAATATACTGCCCGATTTTCTTGCTTTTCTCGCCGAAGGAGAGAATAACGACTACGGTGAGGGTGAGTGTCGGTTGGTGTTAGACGGCTGGTTAGCGGAACTGGTGGGTAATCGCGGCGGGTGGTGTGGCCTTGGTGGTGGTCGCCGACGGGTCTACGTCGGTGGGTCAGGTTATGGAGATCTGGGTCCTCAAAACCATGGTCGGCCATGGGTCCTCAAATGTTGGTGTTGATGATAGATTATTATGTAATGTGTTTGTATTGTTAGTGAAGTTCAAGACCCAAAAGGTTTTGGGTTTTGTTCTTTGTCTCACATTGGAAAGAAAATGAACTTTCTCTCTCCTTATAACCAAGCACATGGTACATATCATTTGAATTATTTTGAGATGTTTTGGAGGGAAGATTGGGAATGCTATTGCGCGGTGCACCGCACCGCACGTGCGCATATGGCGCATTGTGGGCGCACTTAGCGCTTAGAGCCGGTGGGTCAGGTTATAGAGATCCGGGTCCTTAAAACCATGGTAGGCGATGGGTCCCCAAATGCTGGTGTTGATGATAGATTGTTATATAATGTGTTTGTATTGTTAGTGAAGTTCATGACCCAAAAGGTTTTGGGTTTTGTTCTTTGTCCCACATTGGAGAGAAAATGAACTTGCTCTCTTCTTATAACCAAGCACATGATACATATCATTTGAATTATTTTGAGATGTTTTGGAAGGAAGATTGAGAATGCTATTGTGCGGTGCACCGTACGCGCACGCGCTTGCGTTAATGTGGAGCATTGTGGGCGCACTTAGCGCTTAGCCGCGAGCACGTATAGCGCGTTGATTTATATATGATCTAACGGCCCATATTTTTACTAATTTTCGGAATTGTTTCTTTCAATTATTTATTTTAATGACTTTGAAAGTAATTCTAAAAAGGCACCAGAAATAACAGTTATTTCTGTTATTTTTTTATTGGTTGTGTCCCTTCATGAAGGGGTGGCTGTTAAGTCTATATATAAGATTCTGAAATTCAGAATAATTTACTTAAGCATTTTCCAAATTTCGGATCTCAATTTCTTCAGTTATATACACCATTTCGAGGAGCAATTCTGAAACGAATCTTCAGAATTGTTATCTGCAGATTGTTGGTTTGAGTAATCCTGGAGGTGATTTGCCATTAACCCGGTAGCAAACTCTGATCTAGTGGGGGCAAATATCGCCTTAAAGACAGTGTCTTTAGACGCGCCTCAAGCCATTGAATTTTCGTTTTCTTCTTCCTTTCTGCAATTTCTCTCCAACATCAAAATCATGTTGGTGACGGGCCCTAACTACTCTGAATCATCCTCGTTTGCCTCGGTTGTGCCGCTATTGAATGGGAACATGAAGGCGTACGATCTCGGTGAGGATATTGATGGAATTCTTGCTTCAGATGGGCAGGTGCCCAGGCGGTGCGGCTCCAATCTAGATTTATTGCGATATTGTAGTGTTTAACTTTATATATTTAGTTTTAAGTAGGTATTATTATTAATTTCTTTTGACTGTGTTTTTATGTTCTTTGTGTTTTGATCCGGAAAATATTGGCAAAACCAGTTGCTAGTAGATGCACTGTCGATGAATTGCGCAGGTGATCAATGGCGAGACTGGGATGAGCCAGTGATGAACAGGTCAATCGAAGGAGACTATGGAGGGTGATTGGGGATGACCAGGACATTCATCTGATCTGGGAGCCACCACGGTGGCCAATATTAATGCCATGGAGGTTGAGTGGCATATGGAGATGACTTGTGATGGCGGTGTTGCGGTGGGGGTGGTGGTCTTGGCACTGGTGGCCGATGTTGGACCCAATAGTGCTGTGATGAGACCGGCGCCGTGGGTGACTTGAGTGAAGCCGTCGGGTTTCCGACTGTTGAGCTGGTGAATTTCGACATAATTTTATGTTCACCTACATAGTAGTGATTTCGCCAATACAAAAATTGTAGCCGGAGAAGGTGACCGGAAATTGATCCGGTGGGGGGGGGGGGGGGGGAGAATGATCATAGATGTACAACTGCTGTGGGGGTGGGATAGTATTTGGGTAAACTTGTTTGTTTATGAGGGGTATTAACGTCTTTTCATCGATTATGTTCTCTTTTAACTAAAAAATAAAAATATGTAGTTTATTGTAATAAAAATACTTAGTAGGTGCCGTGTGTAGTTAAGCTAAATCTCTAGAGTGTCGTGTATAATTTACCTATTTACAAAAGTCTCGAATCATGACCTCATGTGGCAGCCATGAAATTTTTTTCTTTTCCTTTGTTTCATTATTGTTTATAAGTCTTCATGACATTAATTTGAAGGCTCACGTGACAAAACAACTTCTTTCAAATCAAAGCTTGAGGTCTTATTTTGCTGCGTGAATATTGCAAGAATATTGAACTAATTGAAGGCTCTCTTTAAGCTCAATCCACGACCAAATGTCATTTGTATTTGATCTGGTGTCTAATGTTTGTAATTTTGCAAACCATGGGTATCCAAAACTTTACCATCTCAGACTTAAATGGGTCATTTTAGCAACTTAATCAAGTACGACATTATTGGTGGTCTTTTTCATTGATGAATCGGGCCCTTCCTTGAAAGTTTAGTGCCCAAGGCATCAAGTCTTTACGTGGTGTTTAAGTTTAGTTCCTCGTGACATCTAGTGTCAATACTCTACTTAATGCCGCTCATCTGGCAATCTCTGTAACCGCTTATTATTATCTATGCAATTCTCTTGTTTATAAAAAAAAAAAAAAAGGTCTTTACGTGGTCCAACTTTAAAATTTTGTAAAAAGCTTGTTTGTTATTTTCCCAAATGATTTTTTTTTTTGGGAAAAATTACTTGCTTTGTGAAACAAATCTATGGTATAGATAAAAGTACGAATATTGTAAATCATTTCTGGACGATTATGTCCTCTATTAATTTCATCAATAACACTCTTACCCTCCATTTATGCCTTCTAATTAAATTTGGTTTAATTAAACGAGTCATCGTAGCACACGCGATGGGTGTGCAAAAATAAAATTAATAGTACACATTTTGTTTCAAAATAAAATCAAATATCACGTATACATGTTTATTGTCATATTTATTAAAATTAATTTTAAATAACAGAAAAATAAATTAGTAATACGTGTCCAAAACTAAGTTAGCAACAATATATTATTATCATATCAAACTTGGCCTTTAAATTCTTTTAACTATATTTTATGATGAATTTTAACTTGTAAAAACTAAACATATATTTTGTAAGTAGTTACTTATCAATTAAGATTTTTATTTTGTGTCATTTTAAAAAAAAATTGAAAATGCCACTTGTCATCATTGTAGGTTGGTAGTTATGTAACACCAAAAAAGGTGTTACACCAAATCGTGTTTTGGCTTAATAAGTAGTATAGATGAATATTAGGGAATGAATTTAATTCTAAACATTAGGAAATGAAAAGTCTAATGAGAAAGCAAAACACAACAAAGAAATTTCTTAATTACTCCCTTTGAATTTGATTGAAATGAAATAAATATTGGATAATGAGAACTATGATTTTTTTTTCCTTGTATTTTTTAGTTGGCAAACAATTAACCAATTGAAAAACTGAAAAAAAAAAAAACAATACAAAGAAATTGAAATACGTGAGTATTAGTTAAGACACAAAAGGCTGTTGGAAAAACAAAAGCAGAAAAAAAATAGGGTTAAATATGCATAAAAAATGGGGAAAAAATAAGGCTTAAATATGGCGACAGTTTGAACTGAAAATCTATTTAGTTATACACATGGTCTTGAAAATTACAAATCTTAAGTGTATACCATAAACCAATTTAACTGATTACAAAAATAAAAACGTAGATTCACTCGTTTAATTTTTCTATTTACTTTTCTTTTCAGCAGCACCATCACATTTTGCTTCAAACTAGAAACCTACAAAAAAGATTTTCAAACATTGAACGGATTACAATTGCGAACATCAAATATACATTTATTCTAAAACAAGTCACAAAAGAATATAATTGAATTATAGATACTATTTTAATTCCAAAAAAGTTAATGATATTACTTCAAAAATTACTTCCGGCCACGTTCACATGCAATGCACTTGCCCAATACTAGTTATCTTTAAAAATGTTTTATTGTTCTCTTTTCTATTTTTTTAGAATAATTTTTTTGGTTATCATGACTAAATTTGGATATTTTGGTCTAATCTCTACCCATGTACCTGAAAGACCAAGTCATCGCGTAGTTCAACTTATTTTTTTTTTATTTTTGAAAAGATTTTCTTTGGCCGCAATCAAACTTGAATATTTTGTCTAAGCTACTTACGTACTGGAATGATTAAGTCATCATGAAATCTAATTGTTCCTTTTTTTCCCCTATTTTTTTGTGCCCTAAGTGTTTCCAATACCGCCTTTTGTTCAAAGTTTTCAGTTTCGTGGGCATTTTTTCGTTTTTTTTGCCTTAACTGCTTACTAGACCTCCTTTTTCAAGGTTTTTTTTTGCAATTTTATTTTATTTTATCTTTCTTATTTGTTTTAGGATAAATTACACAGGCACCCCTGAGGTTTACTCTAAAATATATACGGCTCCACCTATCTATTTTTATTACACTCTGCTCCTTAAGGTTGTACCCGTATTTCATGGAGCTACACATAGCTAACATGAAGCCTAACTCCGTTTAAAGATTCCTTGACAAACCATTTTTGTTTTTTTATACCCAAACTACCCTCCCTTTGTTGAGTCAAAACAAAGCTTGCTTTTTGGGTTTTTAAAAATCCAAATAATATTTGAGAATTAAAATTGTATAACCAACAATACATGTTGTACAACCAAGAATGCACGTTGTACAATAAATAATACACGAATAATTTACATTGCAAACCCTATCATCAATCAAACCCAACAACATTGCTGCTAACCCCATCAATCCCACCAGAATTAGCACCATGGCCACCAAGCCTATGCAGGCAACACCCTCGACCAATCGCAACCCACCAACAGCCATCACACTGCCTCGCGCCACCACCTACTTACAGGCCACTAATGCAACCGCCATGACCCACCACCCGGCAACACCATCATGTAACACCACTGGCAATGCCCCACCCGATAACACCGCCGGCAATGCCCCACCCGATAACACCTTGCAGCGTCCCAACAATGCCCACCAATGACCACCACATTGTCCCGCCGATGGTCACCAAACAGCCCCACAAACGCCCACCAAAACCCGTCACCAGACCACCAAATTGTTGTGGTTGCCAATCTATGTGATATGTGTGGTGGTCTGGTGTATGGCTGCAGGTGGTCGCCAATCGATGTGATGTGTGTTTTTATGCGTGTGTGTGTGTGAGAGAGAGAAATAGAGGGGGGAAGTGAGAGAGAGAGAGATGGGGAGTAGAGACCACACTACACCACCGTTACCCACCACCGCCGGCGCACCCACATATAAATCTGGCCCACCCACAGACAGCCATCTCGGCACATCCACAACCACCAACGGCCACCAATCACAAAACCCATTGGCCACCCATGACCACCTACGCATCTGGTCTCAAATCAATAGACCCATCAATGGCCACCATACTACCCCACCACGGCCCAACAATGCCGGCCCATCCACATCTATATCTGGCCTGTCCACGACCTCCCACGACCATCCCATCACACCCACAACCTCCAACGGCCACCAATCATAAAACCGGGATATCTCGCTCCTTGGTGGGTTACACAGTGTTGCTCTGGCCTCAAGGTCAAGGGTTCAAGACCTGAGGGATTAAAAGAGAAAAAAAGATGACCAACCAAATTTTGTGAGGGCAAAAATGTCTTTTTTGCATCAAACCGTTAACACTGTTAGAAAAATCGAGTGTCATGGAGCGGAGTGTAACAAAAAAATATAGGCAGAGCCGTGTGTAGTTTAGGCCAAACTTCAGAGGTGCTGAGAGTAATTTATCCTTTGTTTTATTGGGCTTTATTAATGATTAAGTTCTTCATTATTATGGGTGTAGGCCTAATAATATAATAAGTCTAATCTGTTTAAATAAGTTCAATAACTAGTCCAGTCTAGTAAGTTTAGCTCAAATTAATTAGGCCAGGTACATTGGATAACTAGCCTACTTAGTTAGGTTTAACCCAAGTTACGTTAAAGTCAAGAGGGTAAGTTGGACTTGGAAACTTGGGGATCAATTTGAGAAACAAAGTAATTGGTGTGCAATATGGGAAGTGCTTTCTGAATCTGGTATTATCCCTTGCATAGTTGATTAAAATAATTACTTATTTTGGGGCATGATAATGCTCCGAAATTCGTAAAAACTATACATAAAAGTTCAGGGGTAAACCGGCCAGTTTTTGACTAACCAGCTAGTTAATTGATTTATGTCAATCTGAGATTTTATGTAATATTTCGACTTATCTCCAGCATCACAGATTGACATGTCCAATCTTATCAGATTCTGCGACCCTGAGCTCTATAAATAGAGGCCTTGATCTTAATTTTCTAGGGTCTTGAACTTTGAGAGCTTATTCTCTTTAGAGCTTGTGTACCATTTCTCCATAAAGTGATACCTAGTGTAGAGAAAATCACATAAAATAGGCTACTTTAAGGGGTAATCTTTTATAGCTTTCTGTGAGTCTTTCAGACAAGCTACTTTATTCGCAAGCTACTTTATTCAAGTGTCTATGAGTCTTTCAGACAAGCTACTTTAAGGGGTAATCTTTAATAGCTTTCTAGTGAAGAGAAAATCACATAAAATAGGCTCCCATCCTGTAGTCATATTTTTATTCGCAAAAAAAAAAAGAGTCTTTCACATTTCTTTATCTAAGTTTAGGCTCGAAATGTAGGCTACTTTCCATAGGCCAGAGTCGTACAACGGTAATTTTGATTCCAGTAAGTCCAACTGGATACGTAAGCAATTCGATCCCTAATGTCAAGTTCAAGCCAAAAACATAAAAATAAATTTAGGTTAGTTTATCATATTTTTCACGCTACATGTTTCTAAAGTCAATAACCAATAGAAATGAAGTAGAGACCGAAGTGGCGTGACAGGTGCCTAACACCTTTCCTTTGCATAACTTAGTCTGGAGCCCATCTCCCGGTTTTCGATAGATTAGTTATCCTTTTGGACACTTTAGAGTCATTTTTAAGGTTTTTCTTATTTTCTCAATTTTCTTGTAATTAAATTAAGACCTTAAACAATATATAGCTAATCATTAAAGTTCTAGGCATGTCATTAGGATACAAAAATCCAAACATTCTTCACTAGATTTTGGTAAAACTGCATATCGGTCAAAGTTATGATGCATCTTTTTCCCTTTCTGAGTTGTTTTAGACGTTAGACTGATATTACTCAAACTTGAGCTTAAGTGTATTCTACGTATTGAGCTACTTATCAATATGATTCTCATTGGCTTGATTTGTAGGCTAATTTGAAATTTTTAAAAATTTTAAAAATTTTGAACTCATTCTCTTTCTTTGTTTTCTGAAAAGTAGAACCTATTACACTTTGCTAAATTATTTGATTGACAGTTATCAGATTGCATTGCATCCCGTGCATTCCACAAATCCTTGCGAGGTCCTTTAGCAAATAAAGCAGACGTGTACCTCTTAAAGGCAACCTCTTAGTTTTGGCAAGTCTAAGTCGGTTTAGCTGCTTGATCGAATTGTGATAAAGTTTCCCCGGAAAATTTAAATTTCATACATTGTTTCATAGCTTGAATGAAAAATTGCCCCCCGTGAGTTCATGAGTTTCTTCAGCATTTTGTGAATAACTATTACTATGCAACGTACAAAGAAGAACCAAACACAATTTTGCTTCAAACAATGTCGAAGAATTTTAAGCTTCAACTTACCTTAATCGACGACTAACCAACATTAGAGTACCTTGGTTGGCAGGAAAAGCTGTCAAAATTGTTTTGTTATGGAATATGAAGATCGACTTTGTACAGATCCTGCAAATGGGGGAGGAAGTGAACTGGGCAGATGTGGAGGAAGAGTCATTGGGTGCTGCATCTGATGATTGAAGAAGGGTTTCAGCCTCAGTAGAGTTCTCGGATCGAATCTCATTATATTTGTCTCTAAAGACTGAAGCATCAACTCATCACCATAAATACTAGGATTTATGTATGCTTCCTGAACACTGATATGACCTTGAAGCATGCCCAGTACTGCAGACATTGTGGGCCTAAGCGCAGGAGATGGATTAGTGCACAGCAGAGCAATCTTGACCACTCTCATTGCCTCCTTTTGGTTGAAATTTGAACCCAGTTTTGGATCCATTAGCTCCATCAAACTCCCTTTCCGTTGTAGAACAAAAGCCTAAAATAAAATAAACCATGAGACATGTTAACCACCACAACAGTATCAAACACTGACCACCGTAATGGTAATGAGACATAACTAAAAAATGCTAAGAGGCAGGCGCTCTTACCCAGTCGAGAAGACAAACATACTCCTCACCAAGACGATATTTTACGTTGTTCATTCCAGCAACTATCTCCAGCACAACCACCCCAAAACTGTAGCTGTCTGCTTTGTAGGTTAAGTAACCCCAGAGTGCATATTCTAGTGCCATGTAACCTCTGCAGCAATGGTCTCGCAAAGCCGCAGTAACCACGTATTATTCTAATTCTTCTTTTGAATGAGCAACTTCTAATTAAGCAACAAGATTTAGGAATATACTCGGATAAGGAAGAAAATGACATCTTACATTGTTCCAGCAACTCTAGTGCTAATGTGGGTATTTTCCTCTTCATCAAGCTTGGCCAAACCAAAGTCGGATATCTTTGCGTTAAGATTAGAGGTGTCAAATGGGCCGGGCTTGGGCCGGCCCAGCCCAAGCCCATCGGGCATCCAGAAAACCAGCCAGGGCCGCTGTCAAACGGGACGGGCCGGGCCAGAATGAGGGAAATCTGGGCCCAGTCCAAGCCCAGGCCCTAGGCCATCTAGGGCCGGGCCTGGGCCCAATTTTTTTTTGTTTGTTATTCAAAATAACAAATACACCTTTTTTTCTCACTAATGATCTAAAAGTAATAGATTTCTTTTACATTTTAGTCATAGAAGGCAAGCAAATACACCTTAGTTTAAAAAAAAACTGAAAAGGTAATTTTTTAGGCCAAAAGAGGGTCGGGCCGGGCCAAATCCGGGCCATTTTAGGGCCTGGCCGGGCCCGGGCCTGTTTCTCAAAAAGTTAGGCCTGGCCCTAGCCCTAAGGGTTAGGGCCAGTCCGGGCCCAAAAAAGGGCCGGGCTGGGCCAACCCGCGAGCCACCCGGCCCATTTGACACCTCTAGTTAAGATTACTATCAAGCAATACATTGGTTTCTGCTGAGACTTTGAATAATGTGGAATGTGTTTTTGTGTAATTTACTTCTCAAATCAAATTTTTTTTATTTTTTTTATTTTGCTGTGACAGTGTGATGGAGAGATAGACGAAGATAAAAATGTTGTGGTCATGTAACCCTTAGATACTTGATGGAGTACTTTGTTTGTTTGATACTTTGAACTTTGATGCTATGTATTTGATTTTGATGGAGTACTTTGTTTGTTTGATAGTTTGAACCCTTATGTATTTGATTTTGATGGTATTGAACTACTGTTGAATGGTATTGTATTTGATTTAGAAATTAAATGCTAGTTGTACATAGTAAAAATATTTATATATCATATTATATATATGGGGGCCGATCCACACCCACCGGTGGAGAAATAACAAATTTCTCCACCGAACCGCTGGTCTTACCAGCGGTTGGCCACGTGGGCCAAAAAAGGACGAAAAGGGACAAAAAAGGACGAAAATACTATGATAAATTCATGAAAATATCACGAGAAAATGAAAAACTCGTGAGAAAATGGTGGCAATAATGCCCAACCGCAACTCCTACATGCGGTTGGCATTATTGCCTTCCGTGACCCCACCCCCCACCCGTCACCCCCCTTGCCCCCCACCCCCTTGCCCCCCACCCCGTGGCCCCCACCCTATGTCCTTTTCCCCCACCCGTGAACCCCCCTTCCCCCACCCGTGAACCCCCTCTTCCCCCACGTGTCATTACCACCCTACCCCCCACCCCCACGTGTCATTCCCCCCTCCCCCTCCCTGCTGTTCACTCACGGTTCTTCTCTTCCTCTCTCACTTTTCTCTCTATAAAATCCCTCCTCCCCGAATCATTTCTTCCACCCTCCTCATTCTCCCTATCTCACCTACATACAAACAAAAAAAATTTACGCTAGAAGATCGGTGGATAACCGCTAGAAGACCGGTGGATTTTTCTTGAAATATATCAAGTTAAAACAAGTAAGTATTTTTCAATTTGTTCTTACCAATTGATTGTTTAAATTGTGTTACGCTTAAGTTGTTCTTACAATAGTCTAAAATTCGTGTTTAGGGCGTCAAAGGGCGTCAAAATTACGTTTTGACAAATCGGGGTATTACATTCGAAAAATTCCAAAATAGCGATTTTTTAGGGCGTCAGAAATAGAATTTTTCACGAATTTATAAAAAATAGCTAGAGCTAGATTTTGCCAAAGTACGAAACAGAGACCCTAGTTATTTTCAAAAGATCTATATCAGGTAAAAATTTCAGATTTTTCCAAAGACCGGAAAGGGGTTAACTGATACACGCAACCTTGTAACTTTGCAGTGTAATTTAAAATATCAAGCCAGCGCGATTTCGCGCAAAACTTTTATGAGAACCCTAGGGTGTTGGGAAGTTCCATTCCCCAGGAATTCGGGCCATTCCGAAGCCGTTAGCTAATTTTTTGGCCGAACGGGCTTTTAAGCGCTCGATCCGGACACCGGTTCGGGATTTTTAGGCGAAAAATCCGTAAAATACTTTTTAGATCAAGAATGAACTCAGGAAGCTTAAAATAGCATTTTAAAGCACTTTTGATATTTTCTGAAGCCAGGGGGTATTTTGGTAATTTGCCACCCCGAGAGGGGTATTTTGGTAATTTTCCCGAAAAAATTTTCCAACGGACTTTTAAGTCCAGAAATGTAAGTAAAACGCCTGAAATGTTATTTTGCAGCTGATTGCGGGGCGTAATTGTCGCTAAAGGTGAAAACTTAATTAGACAGTTTTTTTACGAATTTATAAAAAATAGCTAGAGCTAGATTTTGCCAAAATACAAAACAGAGACCCTAGTTATTTTCAAAAGATCTGTATCAGGTTAAAATTTCAGAGTTTTTCAAAGACTAGAAAGGGGTTAACTGATACGCGCAACCTTGTAACTTTACAGTGTAATTTAAAATATCAAGACAGCACAATTTCGTGCGAAACTTTTATGAGAACCCTAGGGTGTTGGGAAGTTCCATTCCCCAGGAATTCGGACCATTCCGAAGTCGTTAGCTAATTTTTTGGCCGAACGGGCTTTTAAGCGCTCGATCCGGACACCGGTTCGGGATTTTTAGGCGAAAAATCCGTAAAATACTTTTTAAATCAAGAATGAACTCAGGAAGCTTAAAATAGCGTTTTAAAGCAATTTTGATATTTTCTGAAACCAGGGGGCATTTTGGTAATTTGCCCCCCCCGAGGGGTGTTTTTGTAATTTTCCCGAAAAAAAGTTTTTCAGTCCAGAAATGTAAGTAAAACACCTGAAAGGTTGTTTTGAAGCTGGTTTGATGGGCGTTAGGGTGACAATGAACCCCCGGGGGCTATTTTGCTAATTTTACGTTACACAAATCTGTGCTTAAAATAACTTTTAGTTCAGGAAAGGGTGTGAGACACCTGAAAAGTTATTTTAAAGAGTGAATTCAGGAAGCTTGTTGTCAGGGGGCATTTTGGTAATTCGCATCCCCGATAGGGGTATTTTCGTAAATTTGCAGCGTTAAGTTTTTCAAAGGATTTCTTAGTCCAGAAATGTAAGCAAAGCACCTGAAAGGTTGTTTTGAAGCTGATTTGGGGCGTTAGGGTGATAATGAACCCCCGGAGGCATTTCGGTAATTTGTCGCTCATCGGGGGCTATTTTGCTAATTTTACATTATACCAAATTTCTCGAAAGACGGTGGTTTAAATAAATTTTATTCTTCTTTTATTTAAATCTATGACTTGTTGAGAATGATATAATTTTTATTTTTTAGATTCCAGTATAAATATGGATGCAACTGGAGGAAATAATTTTTGTGAAGGTTCTGATCCACCTTACGTTGGTCAAGTTTTTCAAGCACTGGACGAAGTTGAAGCATACTATAGAGCATATTCGAAAACGATAGGTTTCGGTATTAGAACTAAGACGACTAGAAAACGGGCGAATACAGATCAAATTGGTGCAAGACTATTTGAGTGTCATAGAGGAGCACCGCATGTAACTCCGGTCGTTCGGATCAGTGACGAAGGGACAACAAGACAAAGAAAACGGGACACATTTCCGGGTACCGGCTGCAAGGCCCATGTGTATGCAGTACACCGAAAAAATGAAAACCATTGGGTTGTCACAGGAGTGGAGTTGAGCCATAATCATCAGTTGATGACCCCCAGTAAGATTGGTCAAATTCATCAACACCGAGAAATAAGCGCGGCACACAGACAACTAATTTTTACAATGGCCGAGGCTAAAATTCCACCTTCTAAGATGATGGGGGTTTTCTCAAGCCAGGCTGGGGGGATTGACAAGTTGAGTTTCAACGAAGTAGACCTTCGAAATGAACTTCGTGCTCAGAGGAGAGAGTCTTTCGGTAAGAGTGATTCTCAAACTACACTTGATCTCTTCAGGTCCCTTCAGAGTGAGAATTCTGGATTTTTTTACAGTCTCCAACTGGATGATGAGAACCGCATTAGTACTATATTTTGGGCGGACCCCCGTTCTAGAGCTGCTTACCAAAATTTTGGGGATGTTGTGACGTTTGACACCACATACCGCACCAATAAGTACTCTATGCCTTTTGCTCCGTTCACCGGGGTGAACCACCACTATCAGTCAATCTCGTTTGGCTTTGCCCTGCTTAGGGATGAGACGGAGGAGTCATTTACGTGGTTATTTGAAACGTGGCTTCAAGCAATGTATCATATTCCTCCAAAGACCATCATCACCGACCAAGATCTGGCAATGAAAAATGCAATCGCTAAGGTCCTTCCAGATACTCACCATGGCCTGTGCACATGGCACATAAGCAACAAATATCCCGAACGGCTTCACCATGTATATGCAAACCATCCGTCATTCAAGACTGACTTTAATACATGTGTGAAGAAATCGTTGACGGTAGACGTGTTCGAGGAGAGGTGGGCCACGTTAATGGATACTTACTATTTGCACAATCACGAATGGTTACAATCGTTGTATGAGATCAAGACACAGTGGGTCGGTGCCTACACCAAGAATTTTTTTGCAGCCGGAATGACTACGACCTCGAGAAGCGAAGCTATGAATTCATTCTTTGATGGGTACGTAGGCCAGTCTTCAAGTATAGCGGAGTTCGTACTAGAGATGCAGAAAGCCGTTGACAGGCAATTGTACCGTGAGAGAGAAGCCGACGCGGCTACAGTTTGCAAAGAAAGAGCTATACTACTTTATTCACCTTTAGAGGCTCATGCGGCTCAAGTCTATACCAAGGAAATGTTTCGACAGTTTCAAGAGGAACTACTAAAGTCGAATCAATATGGCATGACAAAGTTGCACGAGTATTCCACCAGAGACATCAAGGTTTATGCTTTGACAAATGTGACGAACTTCGCCAATCCGTGCTCTTCGTCGGCTCCGAGGACCAGACGACATTTTACCGTAGCAATTTGTAAGGACACTGGGTTGGTTAATTGCAACTGTCAACTGTTTGAGCATAAAGGTATACTTTGTCGACACGCGTTGAGGGTTTTGAGCGCCAAGAATGCTAGTGAAATCCCTCCACCGTATATCTTGGAACGGTGGACGAAGGAAGCCAACAGAGTCCACGGTCACATTCCTTACGTGCCCAATGTTTCAGTTGATTTCGAGCAATCTGAGTCGCTGCGATATAATCACCTTTGTAACATCATGCACGGTTTATCAATGGATGCAGCGTCGACATTTGATGGGTACAGGTATCAAGTTGAAGCAGCCGCACGGGATAAGGCTATGCATGCACAGTTTAGGATGGCATTACCAGAAACTGTGGACACTCCGACTACTCGACCAACTCCAGGCGGTAGATTCAATCGAGCCAAACAGCCAGTCATTGACGGCACTGACCTACAACGTGAGGAGGACGACATTTTTGATCCAATTATTTCTCAAACAAAAGGGCGAAAACGAGCAATACGCATGAAGAATCCGATTGAAGAAGCAACGGGTCAAAAAAAATTACGAAAGTGTGCGTTGTGTAATAAGATGACTGATCATGACAAGAGAAACCATTATAAAGTGTTAGGTATCGAACCTGGCAGTATGGTCGAGGAGGACGATGATGAGGAAGAGTGTTAGGGTTAATGTTTCAGTTGTATAAATTGAACTTTTATAATGTTTAAATTTGTGATTTGGTTTGTGCAATCTTTAATTTGTGATTTGATTTGTGGATTATTGATATTTTTGGTAACTCCGTTTTCGGGCACACTTTAGGCCCCAATTGATAGCTTCCGAAAAAAGTTGTAATTTTTTTTGTCACTTTTTTTCCGCTCATTGCACTTCAGGCACGCTAGTTAGCCCATTTGTAAGACTTTCGGCGAAAAACGAGACACATTAATTTTTGAGTTTTCCTAGGAAGGGCCTATTCGGGCACACTTTAGGCCCCAATTGATAGCTTCCGAAAAAAGTTATAATTTTTTTTGTCACTTTTTTTCCGCTCATTGCACTTCAGGCACGCTAGTTAGCCCATTTGTAAGACTTTCGACGAAAAACGAGACACATTAATTTTTGAGTTTTCCTAGGAAGGGCCTATTCGGGCACACTTTAGGCCCCATTTGATAGCTTCCGAAAAAAGTTATAATTTTTTTTGTCACTTTTTTTCCGCTCATTGCACTTCAGGCACGCTAGTTAGCCCATTTGTAAGACTTTCGGCGAAAAACGAGACACATTAATTTTTGAGTTTTCCTAAGAAGGGCCTATTCGGGCACACTTTAGGCCCCATTTGATAGCTTCCGAAAAAGTTGTAATTTTTTTTGTCACTTTTTTTCCGCTCATTGCACTTCAGGCACGCTAGTTAGCCCATTTGTAAGACTTTCGACGAAAAACGAGACACATTAATTTTTGAGTTTTCCTAGGAAGGGCCTATTCGGGCACACTTTAGGCCCCATTTGATAGCTTCCGAAAAAAGTTGTAATTTTTTTTGTCACTTTTTTTCCGCTCATTGCACTTCAGGCACGCTAGTTAGCCCATTTGTAAGACTTTCGGCGAAAAACGAGACACATTAATTTTTGAGTTTTCCTAAGAAGGGCCTATTCGGGCACACTTTAGGCCCCATTTGATAGCTTCCGAAAAAAGTTGTAATTTTTTTGTCACTTTTTTCCGCTCATTGCACTTCAGGCACGCTAGTTAGCCCATTTGTAAGACTTTCGGCGAAAAACGAGACACATTAATTTTTGAGTTTTCCTAGGAAGGGCCTATTCGGGCACACTTTAGGCCCCATTTGATAGCTTCCGAAAAAGTTGTAATTTTTTTTGTCACTTTTTTTCCGCTCATTGCACTTCAGGCACGCTAGTTAGCCCATTTGTAAGACTTTCGGCGAAAAACGAGACACATTAATTTTTGAGTTTTCCTAGGAAGGGCCTATTCGGGCACACTATAGGCCGCATTTGATAGCTTCCGAAAAAAGTTGAAATTTTTTTTGTCACTTTTTTTTTCGCTCATTGCACCTCATGCACGCTAGTTAGCCCATTTCTATGAATTTCGGCGAAAAGCGAGACGCGTAATTTTTTCGAATGCCGTCATATGAAAGGTATATTCGCGCACATTTTAGCGCCAAATTCATAGCATGCGAAAAATTATGTACATTTCTTTTTGGTACAATTTTTTGTAACATCACAGCAGCTAGCCACGCACGTCAGGATAATGGTAATGAATGCGTCTAGCTTCATTCTTTTTCAGCTCCCAGGCTATCCTATACCTAAACGTCAAGGCATCCTTCCTAGTCCACGAGGAGTGTTTGAGCACTTCCGAGCGAGCAACGTAGTCCATGTACTTGAGGACGTAAATCCCGCAATCGTGACCGTTATATTGCTTTGGTCGGTCCTTTATCATCACGACCGTCCAAGGGTCACCCTGTGGCCGTCCGCATGCTAGCGAGAGGACAGTAGTCTGCATCCAACAATAAAAACGAGAATCAAGCCTATGAGACAAGAACAATATACTATGGGCCAAGGTCAAAAAATAAATACTAACCACTAAAGTGATGTACTCGTTGTACATCTGTGCCAGCAGCTGTCCAGGCTCGTCCTCCCTTAGGCTATCGTATATGTGAACCGTTCTGAACGCTGGATGGAGAACTAATAGGAACCAGTGGTTTGCATGATGACAGGGTATCATGATAAGGTTCGCATCAGCAGCGGGACATTGATAGTCTGCGTTCATCATGCCTAACACGTTTCGACCTGGTTTCCACTTACTCCTACCGCCCCCTCGCCTCCATTCTGTGAATTCTCTCACCGTTAATTCCACAAAATGAGTGGGATACATGTTAAGCTTCAAATATTCAGAACGGTTAAAACGTTGCTCTCTAATCCGGAGCAGTTCTATGTAAGCGTTCATGACAAAATTTGAAAGATCTGTCTCCGGCGCCAACGTTCTGATATCCTCATGACCTAGGAATGTCGCAAGGGGAAAGTCTGCTGAATTGACAGGCTCATGCCCAAAGTAGTGCCGGTCGATCCAAGCCATCTTGTCCGACCTCAATGGCTTCGTCGCTTGTCCTTTGTCCGACCGAAAGCTTGGGCGCGAGGCCTGGATTCCTACTTGGGGAACCTGACTCTGGCACTGAGAGTCGTATGCGTCAGGAGGCAAGCGACTATACGGCTCCCACACCTGACTCTGGGGCTGATAGTCGTACGCGTCAGGAGGAGGGCGACCAGACGGCTCCCACACCTGACTCTGGGGCTGATAGTTGTACGCGTCAGGAAGAGGGCGACCAGACGACTCCCACACCTGACTCTGGGGCTGATAGTCGTACGCTTCAGGACGAGGGCGACTAGACGGCTCCCCTTCGTAACCCCGGTACGCAAGACTAAAGTTTTGAACTTCAGTCTTGTACTTCTCAATGGACCTCTTGAGATTGTCAGGAGCCTGCGCGACAAACCAGTCAAACGACTCCAGCTGCTTGAACACCTCAATGCCCTGGTCAACCTAAAAAACATGCATAGAAAAATATGGCTAATCATATTTGACAAATGGTCGATAAGGTGCGCAAATAAATTATCAAACAACACTAGCATGACTTACAATGGCCAATGCCCAGAACTGGTCATAGACCTCACGTGGCGCGTACGATGTCTTCTTCACCTGGGAAGGGCGATTCACCCTCGTGCGCGTCACCCTGAGAAACCACTGTAAGTATTCCTCAGTACTAATGCCGTCGTGCTTCAGCGATACAAGGCTATCATACGTTTCCTGCCAGGTATTCCACTGGTGCACCTCGTCACCCAACAAAATCAAGGCATCAGCCACCTCGAAGTTCGGCCCTCGACCACCCCTGTATGGCCGCATGTCTACAGCGGGTTTTGGTATCCCTTGTGGACAGCCAGCTTGCTTCATAGCTCGATCGGGCATCTGAAACTCACATTCTTCGAAGTGAATGAGCGGCACCCGAACCAAACCTGCCAGCACGTACGACACCGGAAGTTGCCAACACCACTCATCCAACAGATGCATCACCTTGCCATATGGCTGCCACGTCACCTGGGATGCATCTAGTATCTCTAGTTCCCCCCGATAGAACTTTAGATGGTGGTGAGGGTCTACCCGTCTCCACCTCCGGTTGGTCGTAGGCCCCCAGGCCCACACCCTAGGCCACGTCTCATCGGAATCTACCAACGGTTGTGGACGACCCATGGGTAGCCTCTCGTAAGACCAAACCTGTGAATGCAAACATTATATGGAATTAGTAATTAATCCCGAATATATTGACTAAGGATCCTACCAAGAAAATAAATGCTCATACCTGTAATAGAGTCAGGCAGGCGGCAATGGACTTGGCACCGTTTCTCGTAGCCTTATGCAGTGCTCGATATAGGTGCGCAAGGACAGCTGAACCCCACGAATAGGAGTATACCTCCTCAAGATCCTCCAAGAACACCATATACTTCGGATGCACCGTGTTTTTCGAATGCGTCGGAAGTAATATAGCTCCAATAATATACAGAAGGAATGCCTTCGTATACGTCACGAAATCTTGAGGAGTGTATTCATCCGGTAGCACGCCGTACTGCTCTCTCAGCCATTTAAGCTTGACGCCGTTTGTTGTAAGCGCTGCCCTTGGAATTCCCGGAAAATACTGCATAGCCATATTCGCTATGGATGCAGACGGCACGTTCAAAGTAACGGGTCTGCCGTGACATGGGATTCCAAGTATAAATCCGACGTCCTCTAACGTAACAGTCATTTCACCAAACCGGAAGTGAAATGAGTTCGTCTCGCTCCTCCATCGTTCAACTAGAGCGGATATAAGGCAATCGTCGTGTCGAGACCATTTCCCGGGATCGGTGAACAGGGTTAAATTTTGACGGTGTAATAGCTGTATTTGTTCCTCGTTTAGTACCCACTCTTCAAGGTGCCTTGTGCTTTGAATTGTTTCCAAAACACCCCTATCGACACCGTCAAATACGTGCCTCGCGACGTGGTCATCGTCATCGTATAGGATTGATGTATCATGAGGTCCAGAGCTGAAATTCATACCTTTAAGAACAAAATATAATTATAAACCAACTTAGCGTCCATAATATCCATAATATTTACATTCCAAAACTATAACTGGATCTTTAACCTAGCTTACCAACACATTAGCAATAGTCATTATTTCAATGTATTAAAACAAATCCTCAATTCCCACCACTCCGAACGCTTAATTACGCTAGTTCCCACTGAATTTAGCGCCAACGTGGTTATATAGCAATATATAGCCCGATGGCCCCTACACCTCCAACACCTCAAAACCGCTTTAAAGTCAAGTTTTTAAATGTATTACGTCAATTATATACCAAATATATCAGGAAAAATTTTAAAGGGGGCAAGTTACCAAAACACCCGCTACTTATGCAAAATATCCCCTGGCAGTCATCGCCGGTGCGTCACAAGGTTCAGAACATCTGGAACAAAATAAGTTTTCGGGTGTCTCACACCCTTTCCTGAACTAAAAGTTATTTTAAGGTATGAATTTTAAGCTGGATCCTTCCTAGCAAAATAGCCCCCGAACATCGGCAAATTACCGAAATGCCCCTGAGCGTTCACTATCACCCCAACGCCCCCGAACCAGCTTCAAAACAACATTTCAGGTGGTTTACTTACATTTCTGGACTAAAAAGTCGTTTGAAAAACTTGGCACGGGAAAATTACCAAAACACCCCTTGGCGCGGGAAAATTACCAAAACACCCCTACGCGCGCCACGTCAGCTTCAAAACAACATTTCAGGTTTTGTAATTATATTTCTGGACTAAAAAGTCCGTCAAAAAACTTAGCACTGTAAAATTACCGAAATACCCCTCTCGGGGCGGCGAATTACCGAAATGCCCCTGGCATAAAAAAATATCAAAAGTGCTTCGAAATGCTACTTGAGGCTTCCTGAATTCATTCTTGACATAAAAAGTATTTTACGGAGGTTTCGCCCAAAAATCGCGAACCGGTGTCCGGATCAAGCGCTTAAAGGGCCGTTCGGCCAAAAAAATAGGTAACGGCTTCGGAATGGCCCGAATTCCTGGGGAATGGAACTTCCCAACATCCTAGGATTCTCATAAAAGTTTCGCGCGAAATCGCGCTAGCTTGATATTTTAAAATACACTGCAGAGTTACAAGGTTCCCCGTATCAGTTAACCCCTTTCCAGTCTTTGGAAAAATCTGAAATTTTTACCTGAGACAGATCCTTTAAGAATAACTAGGGTCTCTTTTTTGTATTTTGGCAAAATCTAGCTCTAGCTATTTTTTATAAATTCGTGAAAAACTGTCTATATTTGGCACCCTAAAAAATCTCTGTTTTGGAATCTATAAATGTAATACGCTGATTTGTATAAACCTAACATTGAATTATAAGGAAATTCAAAATACTTACTTGTTGTGACTTGATGTATTTAAAGAAAAAACTACCGATCTTCTAGCGGTTATCCACGATCTTCTAGCGTAAAATTTTTTGATTTGTATTGTTGTGGAGATTATGTAGGTGAGATATGAAGTACGAAGGAAGTTGGTAAAAGATGACAGAGTGCAGAAGAAGGGTTCGGGGGAGGGGATTATAAAGAGAGAAGCGAGGAAGAGAGAAGAAAAAAGACAGAAAAAAGTGAGGAAGGGTGGGTGTTTATGCGGTCAAAGGCTGCTGCAAAAAAAAAAATTCGGCAGAAGGACACCACGTTGGGGCATCACGGGGGAGGGAAGGACGACACGTGGCATCGTGGGGAAGGACACCAGGTGGGGCATCACGCGGGGGGGGGCGCCACGTGGCAGGGGAGGGGGCAGGGACCAACCGCGGGTTGTAGGAGCGGTTGGGCCCTGCGGATGAGGGGAGGGGACGCCACGTGGCAGAGGGAGGGGACCAACCGCGGGTCGTAGGAGCGGTTGGGCCACGTGGCAGGGGGAGGGGACGCCACGTGGCAGAGGAGGGGACCAACCGCGGGTCGTAGGAGCGGTTGGGCCACGTGGCAGGGGGAGGGGACGCCACGTGGCAGAGGGAGGGGACCAACCGCGGGTGGTACCGGCGGTTGGGCCACGTGGCATCCCCTCCCCCTGCCACGTGGCAGGGGGAGGGGATGCCACGTGGCAGGGCCATCGCTAATACCGCCGGTTGGCCATGCTGGTGGGCCACGTGGCAGGGAGAGGGGACGCCACGTGGCAGGGGCCATGGGGTTGGGCCACGTGGCAGGGGTGGGGGACGGCACGTGGCAGGCATATTAATGCCAACCGCTGGTTGTGCATGCGGTTGGTGTCCTTTTTCTCTCTCTCGCCATTTTCTCACCATTTCTCGTGCCTTTTTTGCCATTAATGCAGTGACCGTACACCTTTTTCGCCTTTTTGTCTCACGTGGCCAACCGCTGGTAAGACCAGCGGTTCGGTGGAGAAATTTGTTATTTCTCCACCGGTGGGTGTGGATATATATATATATATATATATATATATATATATATATATATATATATATATATATATATATATATATATATATATTTGCCGTATTCCCGCCGCACCCGTATTTTAAAATTTTTAAAAATGCCGTATCAGCGTATCCGCACCCGTGTCGTATCCACACCCGCACCCGTGCTTCTTAGTTGATAAGTTTGATAAAGTAATGTATTTAAACACTTGAACATTGACTTACCGAATAGAGAATGGGCGAGGCTGTTGTTCTTCATGTACTCATACACCAACAGTAACTGCTTGCCTTCTATACAGCACCCAACAGTACTCGCGACTTCCTTGCTTTGATTTGGAAGAAAGTTGCTTAACAGCAATTACTGTGCCATCTAATAATAGACCCTGTCATTGAAAAAGAAGTGTAGGTTTTAAGTAAAGCATTCATATTTAATAATCACATGAACGGAAATTAAGTGCAAAAAACCACCTTCTCCAAGCTTATTTGCAGCGTCGAAGTTGTTTGTAGCAGCTTTAATCTGGCTATACATGAAAAAGTCAGTCTGCAAATCTAATCCTCTCAGATCTACAGAAGAACAAGTTAAGTTTATGAAGTGTTTTTTACAGTTTATGAAGCAATGAACTGCATCTTCATACGTCCTCTATCTTGCTCTCTCTCTAAAGTAATTTCTTCTCGGTACTTCCTTTCAAATCAAACTGAATTGATGCCTTAAAATTACAAAACCTTGTTCCCCTGAACTTCTGGCATTCCATAAGAATATATCGGACTATTCAAGTTGGATCAAAGATTGATAGAACTGATATACAGTAAAAAGAGAACGACGAACCAGATTCTATGGAAATAGCAGATACCAGTGGGCCATAAATTCCTCTAACCGGGACAGCGGTTGTCCCTTTCCTAGTGTACTGAAAGCGGATTTCTAAGGTTGTATTACTCACAACTGCTTTAAATATTCTTTTCACGGCCTTATCAACCCCCTGTGCTTCATTTTTTGATATCAAAGTCCTTCAGTTTCCGTTCAGCCTGTCAAAAGCTATTGCATTGCAATCATAGAGATTTTTACTTCTTCCCTCCCCAAAAAAATTAAGTTTTTAATTCTTTTGACTTCTCAAGTAAATTTCAAATATACATTTCTAGTCTTCTAAACACTAAAGATGTCAAAAGCATCTCTTTTATGAAGGGATGGAGGTATTCCTACGTACTAAAAGATGTACTAGATAATATTTTAGGCTACCTGTATATAAATATCAAAGACTCGTCTTCCAAGGCTCTGATAAGATCGATTGTCTTTGAAAATTATCTCAGCAAAGTGAAGCGTGACAGTATAGTCTCCATTTGCTAAGCAACGGGCATAATAAGTGAGAGATAAGGGAGAGAGCCGAGCTGCTGTGTACAATTCCGAGTCGTTCATTCTTAGAATAGATACGTTCTTTGCTGTGAAGTTATCTAATGTTTTATTACGGTCCCAAAATAGTCCGGTGCTACTAGTACCCCGGTTTTCTGCGGAAGGAACAAATTTTGTTGAACCTGTTGTGTTTTGATCAGCTTCATATGCTGTGTTTCCAATGGTAGTCCTCCTTCCACCGCAATTAATTTGCAATGCATACAAATCTATGAAAAAAGAACACACAAGAATTGTTGATTAACAATAATAAAAGTGGTAGAAAAAGAGAACGAGAAGCCCTTTGTTTTCCCCTTCGTTTGATATTGCAAGTAATACGGGTTTAAATATTGGTCACCAATGGAGGGGAAAAAATCATTCCTCATTATCCTTTTTTTTTTTTTTTGCGGGGGGGGGGGAGGGGTGCTGTGAAGGTGAAGCCCAAGTATATGCTGCATAACTTGAGGAAAACGGCTAGACATAAAATCAACATATAAGTATGTGCTCAATTTTAAAAGTTATTTGCTTACCCATTGAACAAGGACTCAGGCACCTACCAAGTACTCTGGATTAAGTCATACAGAAAGAGATAATTAACTAGAGTACCTATGTAGTAGACTAAACCAAGCTTTAATCAATTGATTGTTACTAAAAGATGAATTTATCTTACGAGTTGTTCCCTCCAGAAAAGCTTCTGTACAAATTTCTGATGGAACCACATAAGGTAACTTTTAGTTGAGCTTAAACTCAAATCGAACATAGAAGAGTACATGATGCACAGA
Source organism: Escallonia herrerae (assembly GCA_033070095.1). NCBI lineage: Eukaryota > Viridiplantae > Streptophyta > Magnoliopsida > Escalloniales > Escalloniaceae > Escallonia > Escallonia herrerae. Next base: position 41,467 of record JAVXUP010001981.1, on the reverse strand, counting down.
GGCTTACAAGGTTTCTCGACAATTCAGTGGCACAGAGCTTTCCGAAAAATTGTTGTAAGAAAGATCTATTTCGCTGCATGCAAGCATACAAGTTTAATATTACTTGGTAGAATATATATGTGAAGAACATCAGGTGACTTACGTCAAACTAGAAATGAAAATAGTAAGTGTGGAAGATTTAAGTAAAAGAGATATCATGAGACATTTGTACGCACTAAAAGTAGGAGAAGTTGTATTTGGTTCGGGGCCTTTGGCACTTGCAAGCGTCTGTACCCCTATGTACCAAGCAGTTTTAACAATACATTTCTTGCAGTGTATCTCCGGGAGGTTAATGAAGAGTGAACAACAATTAAGGTAGGACGAAGAACACTAGTATGTTCAGGATGGAAAAGCAAGGACAGCAACAACAACCAAGCAGAGCCACACAGATATAAATAATTATGACCATTTCTCAGTGTCCAGAACGAATTTACCAATGGCATTGCCTCTCAGAAAAGGGATAGCCAGGTAGGTACTCCCGGAGTCCTTCGCAGGGTCATGGAAGGATACTTCCAAACTCTTAGCATAGCAAATGTGATTTGGGGTAGATTTGTTGGCATGCATGTACGACCATAATCTCTCATATTAGAAGCATGAGCGCCAACTTATACAAGACCACTCTCAAATATGGAATTAAAAACCTACTATCGAGAAGCATGAGCTCCAACTTATACAAGATAAGTCTCAAATATAGGATTAAAAACATACTATCGAGTATCTTTGCCCTTGATCCAGTCTGAAACGGGCCCTGTTAGGCTGTTGCCAATCGGATACCTAAAATATGAAACATGAAATTTCGCCTATGGTTAAATTATCATGTTTTAAATACTCCAAACACAATGCAGACTGAAACAAGGTAAATAAGATAATCTTAGGTTTAAAATGAAGAAGAATCTGATAAATTGCATGGCCCTCATATAATGAAAAGTGAGAAAAGGCAACTTATGCAATTCAAATTAAATAATTCTGTACTGAATAACAAGAGCGTACAAGTCCTTCAAATCTTGTAGACCTCCAAGATTCGGAATCTCTCCTTCCAACTTGTTAAAGCTAAGGTCTATGTTCATGACCAAGATATAAATGTTAGAAACAGTGGTTATGAAGAATAAGACTCCAAACACACTGCGTACAATGTACAAATGAAACTCAGGAAAACGTTAAGCAAATAAAACTGGAAGTGGAAGAGTTACAATGTATTCAATGCCGTCATATCTGCTATATAATCAGGGATCTTGCCAGATATATTACAGCTCCTCAGCATCCTGCAACATAGACCAAAGTTGCCAAACATAATGATGACTGGAGAATAGAGTTAAGAAACTTTGAACTTAGTATTTGTCTGCAATCATGTCTATGACTCACAACTTGTTCATTCCAGTCATGTTACTTAGCACTAGAAATTCTGAACCTTCTCCAGTTAAGTCACTAATCCTTCTGCAAACAGAGCTCGGTTACACAAATGTCTTTCACGACAGTACTGATCTTATTGGGACAAGAACTGATAACCCGACCAAAATCACGCAACTTTTTCTTGGCAAAAAAAGAATAAATAAATCCAGTAACTTAACAAGACATTTAAAGCATAACTTACAATTCAGTTAAATTGCTCAAGAGGGAAATGCTAGAATGTATGGGGCCTTCAAAACCACTACCCTGGATCGCTCTGTTAGTTACAGATACATAATGAACTAAATCTGAGCAGTAAATATTACTAGTCGAAACTGTTAATGAATAGTCGTAGCAAAATAACTTACAAATTCTGAAGTTGTTTCCAGTTCTCAAAACTTGGTAGTTTTCCCAGTAAAGTTGTTGCCGCTTAGCCTACTGCACTGCCTCAATGTATTAACCACGTGGGAAAGTGCGGGGGAAGAAGACAAAGGGAACAAAAATAGAAAAGACCAAATTCAACTTTAGTAATTTACTTACATTTCTGTCAACCTGGTTAGCTTATTGACCTCCAATGGCAACCCTCCAGTGAGATTGTTGGCAATGAAAACGCTACAATGAGAAATAGAAAGAAGAGGGGGATGAAGGTATAAGCCACTGAATAAACTTGATTCCTACATAGAAAGAAGAATGTCATTAGACATATGTGGTAGAGAAAGGCCTCACGGATTCTCTAAATTGACCAGTTTGCCTAGCTCAGCTGGAAGAGTCCCACTAAACCGGTTGTTCTCTAAACTCCTGAAAATTTAAATCCCTTTCTGCTACTACATTACTCGAATGAATAAAACTCCATAGTATTTCTTCTCTTCGAAGACCATTTTCTGTGTGCTGACGAATGTTTGTGTGTGTGTATAGAGAGACTGAGTGATGCTATAGACATACATATATACGAGAGTGGTTATGTTTCCCACGCTGGGATTGGTCCTGACAAGCGATTCACAATGGCAGCCCTGCCGCAGTTTCACCATATTAAGATAAAAATTGAGGGTGTTGAGAGCTTTGACTAACTTTAAACGTATTTTGCAAGAACAACTCACAAAACTTCCAATTTCGTAGAAGCCCACTCGGGGGGGGGGGGGGGGGGGGGGGATCGTACCACTGAGGTAGTTGAGACTTAGACCACTGCAAACATTAGATAGCAATGTTATGCTACTGAAAACATAAAATGTCAACCTAAATGTATGATAAACAAGCGCGATTCGGAAAAGCCGTACATGTATTTGATAAAAGGTAACTTCGCCAGTGATGGTGGAAGCATACCCGCAAGATCCTGCCCTTGGAGAACTCTGTTTCAGCAAGAAGAAGGTCCAAGATGAGATGAAGTTCTAAGTTAACAAACACCAATGATGAGAATGATACTTTTGGCCTCCACATAAACGTTGACTCATAAAGTTCAAATTTTACTTGTTTCTTTCCTATGCTTGGAAAACAGAGAAATAGAACCATCATAAGTGAAAATCCTAGATAGACGACACCAGTAGTTTAGCTTTGGCTATGCAGGGGACTTTATTGGCTTGCCCGGCGGTTTGGGACTAATTAGCCCTCTGAAAGTTAACCAAAAACATAACAAACCAGATCATACAAAAAATGTAACTTGTGTAGTCATATTTCATAATGATCAAGCATTATCTGATTTCTGCAATATGGTCTCAAATTCCAGAAGATATATAGCAGTGTGTCAGAATATAGGAACTGAGAACAAAAGAGTTTTCAGTATTGGAAAGAAGTTTAACATGTGCGTGACGCGACACACCCCATCAGAATTCAGAACAATTGCCGCAGTAGAGAGTGTTGTTATACACTGGTAGGTCTTTCCTCTTTGGTGTACTCCAGTTCGAGTTCCCATCACAAGGATTCAGATTGAAATCCCAGTCACTTTTGCCAACTGTTCAGCTATTTCCTTGAGAGCATTCACTGCACAGATTAAACGAAGTGGTTACTATCAGAAAATCAAAATTTGTTGTTAATATCAGAATTGTGGCTAATTCAACAAAGTGGTTGCAGCTTTTTACAGGGAGCAGCAGAAAAGGAGAAACGATTTGGTCTCACAGGATACTAAACAGAGGATATAATGGCTGGAATTGATTCTTTTCCATTTCTAATATCAGAATTGTGGCTAATTCAGGCTCTGTTTGACAAAAAAAAATTAGTTTTCAGTTTCTCAAAAAAAATATTTAAGAACAGTTTAATTTTTTTTATTTTTTTTACAAAAACAAGTGGGTGTTTGATAACTCATTTTTTTTAGTTTTTCTTTGGGTGTTTGATAACCCATTTTTATTTTTTTTTGAATTTTTTTGTGGTGATTTGTGGTGGCGGTGGCCAACGGTAGTGGTGGTCTACGGTGGCTGCCAGTCGCCGGCGATGGAAGGGTGGTTGTGGTCTCAAAAAAAACCAACATTGAAAAAAAAAATAGTTTTTGGAGTTTTAAAAAATAGTCTTGATTTAAAATTTGGGTTTTCAAATTGAAGGAAAAAAAAAAGAAAATGGTTTACATTTTGAAGGAAAAAAGAAAATGGTTTCTAAAACCAGTTCCTTTATCCCCAACATAATCTACAACAGAACTATGATAATAAGAGTGACTCTCCCTCACAGACACGCGCGCACGTACTTGCTCACTCACTAATTCGCAAATCCAATGGCAACATCTATCAAACAACAGGATGCCATACCTTAGATTTTATGATTGTCGTCAACAACTTGTCTCCTGCAACATGTCTAATTCGCTGAATCAGTTCATGCCGCGTGATCTTGTTATCCTGGTTTTAGAAAAAATGATTCAGGAGAAAGTCAAAAGATAAAATCAAGGCTGTCACAGCAAAAACGTTCACTAAATGCAATTCATCAGTTCGTACCCTATAGTCACAATAATGGTGCTTTGCAATCAAACTGATGCTATGAGCAGGTAAGACCTTCGAAAGTGCAGATATCAAAGTTGAAAACGGCATCCAGGGTGAAGTTGGTTTCTTTGGTGGAACCTGAATTCTTTGACACACTAAAAAGAAGAGCCAAAACATAAGTAACACATTCTCAACAACCCCAAAATTCAGGAAAACCATCAAAACAAATTTACTCCCAAAGCATGCGAAATTAGCTCACCTTCCAAGCAAGGAGGAGCTCTGAAGCTTATAACATATTCTGGCAGGATAAGTGTATTCATGTTGCTGCTCCACACAATATACTTCTTGGGAGATAGTTGGTTGTCAACACCAGAATCAAACTCCTCAGAACTAGGATGATACTGTCCTGAACCAGGTCGAACAAGCTCCGTCCTCCCCAACAGCACGCGACAAAGCAAAACATGCCTTAGCCCATCCTTGTCAGGAACTGAGGATTCCACACTGTCACACACATTTCTATTACATTGATCTGATATAATTCATTACTGTGTAAAAGATCAACGGAGATATATGATCGTAGCTCAACATAAAAAAATTACGTCTCAACCGGAGAATCATCAGGAGTTAGATATACACCACAACCATGAGATTAGATGACCTGATTTACATTTTGGCTTTTGCTTAACCCGCTTAAAGAATTAGAAAATTTTGCATAAAATGGGTATGTCGCAATTTTGATACTTTAAGAGTATAAATATATCTCTACGTACAATTAGGACTATACACGAACCAAGTTCGAGCGGAACATGAGTGTGTTCAAACTTGGTTCGTTTAAGTTTTGGCATGTTCGAGCTTAGCTCGAGTTTGTTAAGAGCCAAAACATCAATATTCAAACTCGGCTCGAGTTCGTGACGATGTGACTAGGGTGTGGCTTGCTCAATTTGTTTAACAATACGAGCCGAACTTGAGTTCAGAAACTCAGGCTCACATTCGCTTCAAGTTCCATTCAAATCCCTAAATTTACTCATAATTCTCAAATCGTTCAAGCAATCAAGCTATAATTCATAATAAAAAATAAAACAATACACATAACATCCAAGGAGGGATGCAGAATCAAAAACACTGAAAAATAAATCTGATCGATTGCGATCAAGACATAGACAACGAGTTGATGCATTCGAGGTTGAGCCCTTGGCTTTGCAGATCAGAAACTTGGCTTTGCGGCTTTGCAACTTTGCAGGTTGAATCCGGCGACAGGGAGATGACGCGGTGAAGACGGGCGACGTGATGTCCCCCTGTGAAGAGATAGGGGGTGATGGGGAGGGGGGACAGGCTACGTGCGATCTGCGCGCATGTGTGTGCACGCACACCTGTGTGCGACGAGGTAGGGGACAGAGAGAGTGCGGCTGTGTGATTTGTGATATTAGGTTTAGGTTAGTTTATATAGTTAGGGTTTTCAAGTGTTGGGCTTCATAGATTGGATTATTTAGGGTTGGGCTCTATGTGTATAAATGGGCTTGGGGTTTTGGGCTGACTTAAAGGCTTGGCCTCCAACTTTAAATTTTAATTTATGTGATTTATGTAAATGTTAATTTTGTAAATATATTATAATTAATTTATTATTTAGACGAGCTATTCGGGAACACGTTTGTGAACATTTTAGAGTGTTCATGTTCGGCTCGTAATAAAAGAGCTTTAAAAACTTGTTCATGTTCTGTTCGTATATTAGACTAACCAACATGAACGAGTTTTATGACAAACAAACTACGAGCCATTCGTGAACAGCTCGGTTCATTTACAAACCTACGTACAATCTTTTGGTTTGACCTAGGAGCACCACACATCAGTCTCCAAAGAACTTTTGGAAAAAAAAAATTTTGAGTTAAGAACATATATTTTGATCTTAAAATTGAGGCTTGTCGTAAGAACCATATTAGAGTTCTTGATATAATATCTTTGAGAAGGTCAAGACTTTAGAGTTGAATTACACAATTAGAGGTAATGATTATTGATTACCTATTTTTAAAATCTGAATCAGCGTGTTAGATCGATCAATCCTCTTTGTGTCAGGAATTAATCCTTCAAATTTGCATTGTCATTGAAATCATTTGACGTTAATTTTAAAAATTTTGTGTTTATTAAACCCTAATCATCAATGCACACGATCTATTTTGCCTTCGTAAAGATTTCATTGCACAGAGATAATTTGACGTTTTTGCCTTTGTTAGTGAATACCACTAGTTATTTTTATTCTATCAGTACCGCGGTGGCACTTTTGCCTCAATGATTTATGTGGCAAATACTTTTGTCGTCAGTTTCATTTGGCCTCTTAGAAAATCGTCCTTTTCAGTTTGAGATGTATAGATACAAAACTAAAATTTATCGCAAATTACAATCACAACTGCGATCATATTGAATTTTGTATCTACCAATTTGTTAGTTCTTTTATTTTACTTTTCAAGTCAACCACTAGCGAACTCGCGATTGGCAGTATTACTTGTCCTCTACTTTGGTACCCACCACATGATACTTTCTAACGTTTGTACCAGTGTTATCAAAGGCGGGCGCCTAGGCCCTCCTAGACGCAAGGCGCACTCCAGGTGCCTCGCCTAGGGCAAGGCACAGCCCCTTCGAAAAGGATCGCGCCTTACCCTCCTAGGCGCAAGGCGGCGGTGGAGGCGCAAAGAAAAGCCCAAAAATCCTAATTTTTGATTTTTGCGTCTTGGCATCATCTCAACCGTTCATTATTTTTTATTCTTTATTTCATACATAATAAATCAATATCTAAATCACAAAAAAAATCTAAAACCTCAAATTCCTAATCAATTGATTGTTGTATTGTTGTTCATTGTGCTAGCGTCCAATTGTTACTCTTTTTAAGTAAATATACTCTTTTACTTTATCTTGTAGACAAAGAAGATGAAATTGAGGAGAAACTCTACTAGGCTAGGAGCCTATGATTCCCATTTGAGGAAAAATATTCTTGTTTTAGCCTTCATTAATGATAAGGATAATTTTGTCATATTTAGTTAGCATCAACTACTCCTCAGTACATTTTTCTAGTGTTCAAAGTTTGTTAAAATTACCATATCTATTTATTTTTATTTTGCGCTTCACTTCGAAAAGGCGAGCGGTTGCACCTTTAATAACCATGGCTTGTACAATTCTTGAAATTAATTATGTGTTTTGGTTAGTCATATCATGTGTATGTGATTTATCCACGTAAATGAAAACGTTAGCTAGTTCAATGAAATGAGCAAGAGACCGCGATTCAGAGAAAAATCAAATTACAAATAGAACCTAAATCCAAGATACAAACCCACAGTGCCACCACTGCCACCATCAACCACATAACCACCACACACCATCACCGCAACACTACCATGGGTTCTACTGAACCGCCACCATGGTGTCACCCACAACTACCATGCAATGCAGCCACAACTAACCAGCATCTCAAAACCCCTTTGTCGTTCCCACCCCCCACCCCCTTCTTTCTTAGCACACCACCATTGGCACCACCTTGATAGCTACTGTACCATTATAACCAGCTAGCACCACCAGCCTTTTTACCATTTATGGAGCATTGAAGCTTTAAGTAAATAGATGCCTTGAACCGAATAAAAAATCTCAGATCTACAACATATCTGAGATATATGATCTTAAATATCTTTCCTATGTGTTGATATGTGTCTTGTATTTATGTCCCACATTGGTTACTCAAAGAAGGTTACAACTTGGCCCTTAGTATATAAGACATCTTGTCCCACATTCAGATTTTCTCTCTTTTCCTAATCCTGCCATCTTTTAGGTGTAATTTTAATGCAACAAGAAATATAATGTTTAGCTGCTTGATTGACGTGTGAGAAAGTTTCCCAGGTATTTGAGGTCATGAGTTTCTTCAGCATTTTTGGAATAACTGTAATTATGCAACATACAAAGAAGAACCAACTCAAATTTTGCTTCAAACAAGCAGAATATTTACCAACAGTAAAGTACCTCGGTTGGCAAGGCTATCAATACTATTTTGTTATCAAAAATGAATATTGGCTTTGTATAGATCCTGCAAGTGTGGAGGAAGTAAACTAGGCAGATGGAGAGGAACAGTTAATGCATACTGCAGTTGATGATTGAACAAGGATTTCAGGGATTGAAACATCAAGTCATCACCATAGGTTCTACGATCCATGATAAATTCTTGGGGTAATTAGCTAATGACCCTCTGCACTATACACGCTGTGTGATTTGCCCTCCTCGACTTCAAATTTAAGTACTAAACCCCTTCACAGTTACAAAAATTGGGCACAGTTGACGAAAAACATCATTTTTAACACCGCGTGGTCAACAAACGCATTGACTAACAAATTTCTTAAAAAAAATGACATTTTTGCCCTTTTTCTACCTGTTCGTCATTCCTTTCCCCTTCCCCTTCTCTGTATTTCCCCTTCCCCATAGTTGTGGTTGCATTGCAATTAGTGGCGATTGGGCGTCTGGTGACGGGGCTTGGGTTTGATGATCGATTGAGGTTTTGGAGATAGGGTTCAATTAAAAGTATCGTTTTGGGTGGTCGATTGGGCTAGCCGTGCGACATGAATGGTGGTTGTGCGGCCATGCTGATGGAGTTAGAGGCGAAGTAGATAGATCGACGATGGTGATTGGATTTGATGATCAATTTGATTTTAGGATTCAGTATGATTTTGGATGGCCGATTGGTGGCCCACGACGTGCGACAGGAGTGGTGGTTGTGGGGCAGCGTGTGTAGATGCCTGGTGAAGGGACTGCTCTAACGTCGGCCGTGCGTGGGCCAATCAATTAGTGGCCGTAGCATGGTTGGTTGATTGGTGGGAAGCAGGAGTCTGTGTTGGACATATGGGAACTCGAGTGTGCGTGATGGAGATGGTGACCGGAGCTCCGGCATCTGTCACTCACTGAAGATTAGAAAATCTTTCTCGCCCTTTTTTCGCTATGTCTTTCTCTCGTGCTCTCGCTATTCCTCCCCCTCTCTGCAAGCACCTTCCATTAAGAGGTATAATTCGTATTGATATGAAAGCCAAACAAACTCCGCAATCACCATAGAAAGAAAAATGAAGATTGGATAGGATAGGGAATTCTTGTCCCTGGCTCTCTTTCCTTATATCTTTCCATTGGTAAGATATAGGTAATATTTTTATGGTAGATCTAGGTAAAAAAGGATGTTATGAGGGAGTCCGACATTGATGGACTGTTAAGAGTTGTCGGAGATTTGGGTAGGTGCTCCAGGTTGGACTGTTAGGAGGTGCCGGAGATTTGGGTAGGTGCTCGAGGTTGGACTGTTTGGAGGTGCCGGAGATTTGGGTAGGTGCTGGAATTTAGTTGAAAGAATGGCATTTAGCTAAAATAGGGTAAGGAGATAAGGGTCTTTTTTGGTCAGTTCATAATAAATTCGTCTACTGTGCCTAATTTTCGTAACTGTAAGAGGATTTAGTGCTTAAATTTGAAGTGGAGGGAGGCAAATTACATGGGGTGTATAGTACAAGGGGTCATTCTTAATTCCTTGATGCCAAGGAAATGGGTTTGCACCTCACATGGAGGTTCCACAAAGAATACAGTCCAAGTTAGACACCAAGTATGCTGATGTCAGGAAGAGTAAGGATCGAGTAAGGGCAGAAAACAAGGACTTCCCATACAGAACCCAGGAGTGGCAATACTACGAGGGTAATGATTCGAGGTGAATACATATCGACAGTCATAGTTTAGTGTTTAGGTAAAGAGTCAAGGTTCGACGTTAGGGTCATGTTTGTTTCTCGTTCTCTTTAGAATTCTAGAGTGAGAAAGTGAATGTGAGTTCTAAAAAATATGAAGTCTTGAAAAGTCCTCCAAATGAATTCTCAAGCCCGATATTCATAAGAGTTGATATGATGATGTCGTCAACCAAAACGTGATTCTCCACAGGAATGACACTTCACCAATGGGACCACAGGTGTCGGTGCTCTGTGAAATGTCGGATCGCATATTCACGTAGCCTGCCCCGCACAGCGTCATTCTGTCTATCTGAAGAGACTGCCCCACATAGTGCTACTATGGCCAAAGAATTTCCTTGATCTAAACAGCAGCTTAAAGCCTTTGTAGAGCCCTATAGAGGGTCAAGAGATGCTGAGGACCTGACAACGGTGGGGAAGACCCGACGCCCAATTGCCAGGTAGAGTAAGCGTGATTCCCTCGGAGACCTGTTCCTATCTTGGAGAGAACCAGGGGTCATAATCCCTAGGGGTGTCGATGAAAAGCCCCCAGTGTTGGAGCTTGTGAACTAGTCACATAGTTACCCTGGCAGAGATAGTGCCTCAAAGAGCGAGCCTATCCTATGGGTAAGTCCTCATTCTAAAGCACACGAAGCGCACCAAGGTAGTGTCTAAGAGGAGTTGCCTACTTGAGTGGCTGAGGTAGTGTCCAGAAAGAGTCGCCTGCCCGACACACTGAGGCAGTATCCTAGAGGAGTCGCCTACCCGACAGGCCGAGGCAGTGTCCCGAAGGAGTCGTCTAACTAGCGGAAGAGGGGTCTTCATTCCGGAGCACTTAGAGCTCCCTGGCAGAGATAGTGTCTTAGAAAGTGAGCCTATCCCGCGGGTGAGTCCTTGTGCTGGAGCACTCGGAGTGCACTAACGTAGTGTTTCGGAGGAGTCACCTACTCGACAGGTCGAGGTAGTGTCCCGGATGAGTAAGGGAGTTGGAGCTCCCAGATGGAAATAGTCTCTTAGAGAGCGAGCCTATCCCGCGGGTGACTCCTTTTGTCGGAGCACACCAAGGTAGTGTTCCGGAGGAGTCGCCTACCTGACGGGCCGAGGTAGTACACTGTAGGAGTCTCTTACCTTACGGGGGTGAGTCCTTATGCCGGATGTAATGCCTTAGATCTCAAATTGGGTTTATGGTAATTTACTTGAATTTAGTGACTATTGCACGTTTGGTGAAACTTTATCGTTTAGCAACAATTTAACGATATAAATGGAGATAGGGTAAGATGTAGAAATAGCATTTACCATGTGCCGGAGCTTATGATTTTAGGATATTGATATTTGTGACCATATTCATTGGTGGATTGAACTGTGTTGAATACATATCAGACAACTTTATACTCTAAGGCCTTTAGTGCAAATACTTTGGGGAAAAAAATCTCAAAATTATATTTAGATTGATTGCCAATCATTTGAATAAATCCAGCTAAATACGCACTTGAGGTATATGTCGGTATATTTCTAAGATCAAACATGACTAAGAGCAAGAACGGCAATAAGGAACTCCAAATTTCGATGACAAAATTTTTATAAGGTGGGGAGTATGTAACACCGCAGATATTATTTTTACAGAGAACCTCATGCAAATATTAATAAGAATAATATTATAGCTTTGAATTAATTAATGGACCTTAAAGAATTTATTTGGAAGTCCTTTAGTAACAAAATAAGTATTTGATATTTTTAGTGGCTAATGTGATTAAATTAGGCATTGAAAGAGATTTTAACTTAGACTAGGATTAAGACTTTAAATTTTATTCTGATTGTATTAGCAATGAGGACTTTAAGTTGTATTGTAATTACACTAACTATTAGGACTTCAAGTCATATTATAATTATATTAACAAACTATGTAAGGTGGATAAAGACATTAGAATCTTCATATTTTTAGAGACAAAGGAGAAGAAAAAGGCTTTTGGGTTTAAAGGATATGGTTGTATTTGATCAAAGTCGCTTATTTGAGGGAAGGGTTTTCCGATGCATTTACCCCACCTAAAATCTGTGTACCAGTCTTTTTCTTCAGTCGATTTATTGTTTGGACGGACACATTGGTGCTCTAGAACCCTAATTGCGTCCTTGATCTTTTTCTTAAATTGATTATTGACTCTGATTCGCAATGTGTTATTACTAATTCTCGGGTAAATTCAAGAGTTTGTATCTTCTTCTTTCTTTGTCCAACTTCTGTTCTCTTATACTTTTTGAAAATCTCAAAGAGTGTACTACAACATTCTAGTTTTGAGTTTTCTCAAAATCTAACTAGTTAATGTTCAAAATTAGACATGAACATTGTTACGCTTATATTTCTATCAATTCAAGTCAGCCATTTTTGATTTACCCTATCTGATTGGTTTCTCATTGGTCTTTAATGATATCAGACATTCTGAAATTCTTGAAAGTCTTCTTTAACTTTTTATTTTAATGTTTTCTCAGAATCCTTTTGTATCTTGCTCAAAACTGAGTTTGAACATTATTTGTCAGTACAGACTGTTCTGTATTTAACTTTATAAATCAGCCCATTTTGATTTCCTCTATCTCCTTTATTTCTTATTGGTTTTTTATTATTTTAGACATTTTGGATTCCTTAAAGAGTCCTCTTTAACTTTATAGTTTTACATTTTATCATAATCTTCCTATTTTTCGATCGAAATTAAGTTTGAAGTTTATTAGTCAGTATAAAAGTTGATGTCTTGACACTGCAAATCAACCTACTTTGACTTGCTTTATCTTAGTCATTTCTTATCGGTTTCTAATGATCTTAGACATTATGAAAACCGTAACAACTACTCTTCAACGTTTATGTTTTGGGTTTTTATTGAGCCTTGAGAATTGTGTTGGGTTATCAGTCTAGGTTTGACCGTATGTTAGACTCGCTTTGATTTTGCGTTATTTTGAAAGTAGGAGTGAACACTGTTTAGGTAGCGTAAAGTGTATTTTGATAAGTGACTTGCCTAATTAGATTAATTCAAAGGATTTCTGATTGAGGTTGCTTAGCTTAGCATAGTTTCAGACAGAGGTAAGGAATTTTTTCTGAAACCCCATTGCATCATATTGAAATCCTATATTTTATTTTGAGTTGTTATCAAATTTTATTAAACTCCAATATTTTTTGTTATAAAAATATTTTGGATTGCCCATGAAACCCTACTTTGAAACTTAAGGTGATCGTTTGAAACTTTCATTAATGCTTATATGTTTTGTTGATTCGAGCATTATACAACAAGTTTAATTATGTGTATTTTTTCTGAATATTGACATAAGATAGTAATTCTACTGCGTTATAAGGATGGTCTGTTCTGCGGGTGTTATAAGATTGGTTTGTTCAATTTTAGTTACAACTAGTACCTAAGTGGACTAGTTTTATACATATACATATGTACTTTATATTTGTATCTGAGTATACATATGTACTTCAGGTTGATTGGCTCGGTAGCGTTGAACTTTAACTATTAAAAAGTTGACATGTCGTGGGAAACCCAAGAGTGGTCCAAAAGTGCATAGCAGCGGGCTGGATAGCAGTGGTCCAAATGTGCATAGCCGTGTTAAGATAGCAGGGGTCCAAATATGCAGGGTTAGGTTGAGATAACAGGGGTCCCAATGTGCATAGCCAGGTTGAGATTGCAGTGGTCCAACTTTGCATAGCCTAGACAGAATAGCAATATTCCTAAACACTGGTATACCCTTGAAGCATGCCCACTTCTATAGACATTGTGAGCCTAAGCGTGGTAGATGGACTAATGCTACATAGCAGAGCAGTCTTGACCATTCTTACGAGGCAAAGAAGGTGATTTATATGGTTCCTTCATTATTGATCCTGTTTTGACCCCTCACAAAACCGTCCTTTTCAGTTTGAGATGCAGATGTATTGCTATTCGCAATGCATTGCAATATATCTCTGTTGGAGATCGCAATTCCAAAAAGTTCGTAGATATAAAATTCAATGTGATCGCAACGTTCAATTTCGTATCGCGATCACATTGAATTTTATATCTATTAACTTACCAGAATTCCTTTGACAGTGAATATTACATTTACCAATTTGTTGGTTCTTTTACCATAAACTAACTCATGATTGACAGAAGTGACTTTGTTTGAGTTACGTAAAATGTTTTGGTACCCATTGCATGATGCTGTGTAACTTTTGTGCAATTCTTTAATGAATTGTTCCTCTTGTGTTTCTCTCCGTAAAAAAAACATATTTGTCATTTTAAAATTATGTATTGCATCTATTTTGTTAAAAATTATTTACGTCCGTAATTTGTTCTATCTAATGTTTCGTATCTTTTTTATTAGTTTGTTGAGCAACCTTACGGGATATTTAGCCTACCTCCCGTCCAATCTTTTCTTCCCCCCCCCCCCCCCCACCCACCTCCCTCTGTTTTCTTCTTCTGCTTCTCCTCCATTTATCCTTTCAGAATCTCCTTCTGCTCATCTCGTGGTATAAAAGTTATGATCAACAAAACGTAATATTCTTTTCAGAATCTCCTTCAAAACGTAATATTCTTTTCATCTCACTATTTTCTGAAAATTTATTTCTTGCCACAGGCATAACATTAGCTGCAAACAAATATCCTCGTGAACTGGGCGTCTTTAATTTGCAAAAGGCTCACATGACAAAACGAGTTCTTATCAATCAAAGCTTGGGTTTTTACGTTGCTGCGTGCAGACGGACTTGACTGCCTGCAGGCTCTTAGCTCAATTGAGGACCAAATGACATTTGTGTTTGATCAAGTGTCCAATGTTTGTAATCTTGCAGACCAAGGAGGGTACCCAAAGTTTTACCATCTCGGAGTTCAGTGGATTGTTTTAGCAATTCAATCAAGTACGACATTATTGGCGGCCTTTTTCATTGCTGAAATCAGGCATTTACTTGGAAGTTTAGCTCTAAAGGAATTAAGTCATTGTCCAACTTGAAAAGTTTGTTCAGTCTTTTTTTTGGAAAAATTATTTGCTTTGCAAAAACAATGTCTTCAAAAATGCTTTATTGTTCTCTTCTTGTTTTTTTTAGAAGAATTTTTTCTGTTATTGTGACAAATTTTGGATATTTGGCCCAAGCTCCCCACGTACCTGAAGATCCAAATCATCACGTAGTTTAACTTAATCTTTTTTTCATTTTTGAAAAGATTTTTCTTGGTTATAATCAAACTTTGATATTTTGTCTAAACTGTCTACGTACTCGAAGGATCAAGGCATCACGTAGTCTAAAGTTACTTCTATTTTTGTTATTATATCATCCTAACTTTTGCCTAGACCGGCTCTCTCAAGGTTTCCGGCCTAGCTCGATTATTTCTTTTATTTAATTTTTTTTTTTTTGCTTCCTAGCTTTTGACTTGAAAGACTTTTTAAGATTTTTAGCCTAGTGGAACTTCTTGTTGTTGTTGTTGTTGTTTCTTTATTTCTTTATTCCTTCCTTTTTTTGAATCCTATACCTTTGCCGCCGCCCCCCCCCCCCCCCCCCCCTAAGTGTTTTTTAGGCCACCTTTTATCCAAAGTTTTCGGCTTTGTGGGCATTTTTTTTCATTTTTTGTGCTTAACTATTTCCTGGACCTCCCAATCCCCCCCCCCCCCCCCCCCCCCGCGGGCACCCGAGTTTTGGTCTAGAACGTCTTGATTTTCAGCCTAACGGGCTTCAGTTTGCATCCATGGAATTCTTGTCAACATTATGAAATGGCAATATAAAGTGCATTATTTGCATGCTTAAGTCTACATCTTGTGTGTCTAGAATATGCTTGATAATGGCCCAGTGTGAATCTTGTTTCTCGTAATAGAGCCTTCACGGATGAAGATGAAGGGGAAGGAACATCAATGCGCTGATGCGGCAACAACATAGTTCTTTGATCTTTATTATCTAATATATACGAGTTCTCTTTTCATGTCAGGACATTCAAGAAAGTTATCGTAGTTTCGAGCCTATCATTTATTACCCGATGGTTCAGGCATACAAATGCATATGATGACACGTGTACTTGGCAATCGAATAATTTCTCTAGATTGCATTTGTAATAAATCTTACCTCTGCTTGGATGACCATAGATGAAATAAGCTATGAAACCTTTGTGAAGAGCAAGAGACTTTCATTGTTAGCGGAAACTTGCAAAATGTATCTTGCACTCATGAACTAATTTTGCCGGAGTGCCTCATCCAAAGGAAGATAGCGGATCACAATCGAGTCCACTGATACAGGGGCGGAGCACAAGTGGGGAACCGCGGCGTGGGGAGGGGGGGGGGGGGGGGTGGAGCTAATTTTGACAAGGGGAGGAGCTAATTTTGAAGAAAAAAAATTAGTTGTAAAAAATGGGTAATTATGTTTGATATATTTAGTAAAATGCCCCCGGCCATCGTAATCTTTCGTTCCTCTATCCATCTTCATTCTTTCAAATTGTAAATGTCCAGATTATAATGGAAACACTAATAGATCAAGATTAGTTCTTTTTTTCTTTTCTAATTTAAATTCTTATAGTATATTTACTTACATGACTATTGTTATCATATAATTGATACTCGCACTAGTAATACATATTTATAGTAAGAATTAAGTTTCTTTCATGCAATATTAGTAGTTTATTATTGACTAATTTTATCAAATTAAATAAATCATTATAAATAGTGAAATTATATGATTATTAATCAAATTGATCAATCTATGTTACATTTGACGTATTCAATCGTGACGCGAATTCTTTTATATTAGTCATCAATTTTTTTTAAGACTTTTGATTCCACTCCCCCTACCCCCGGCGGTTTGGCTTCCTGAATCTGCCCCTGCTTTGATAGTTGTTCCATTTCGTGAACGCATCTTAGTAAACAGTAGTCTTGGATTGATTTTTGACCAAGGATACTTTGCAGGGAATATATGGCCCCTGAGTGTGCCATGCGAGGTCATTTAGCAAATAAAGCAGATGTTTACCACTGTGGAGCCGTCACCTCGAAGTTGTGAGTGGGAAGAACAGCTCCAGTTATAGGCCCAACGATCAGAGTGTCTACCTCATATGCAACAAGTACAAGGTTTAGCTGCTTGATCGACTTGTGAGAAAGTTTCCCCAGGAAAATGTAATATCATACAATGTTTCTTAGTTTCAACGAGAGGCATTGGAGCTCATGAGTTACAACATTCTGCTAATACTGTCACTGTACAACATTAAAAGTAAAACCAACTCACAATTTTGCGTCAAACAAGCAGGAACAACATGTCGAAGAGTTCTAAGCTTCGAATTATCTTAGTTGACGACTAACCAACATTAAAGTACCTCGGTTGGCAGGGAAAGCTGTCAACATTATTTTGTCGTGGAAAATGAAGATTGACTTTGTGCAGATCCTGCAAGTGTGGAGGAAGTAAACTGGGCAGATACAGAGGAAGAGTCATTGGGTACAGCATCAGATGAATGCACAAGGGTTTCAGCTTCACTAGAGTTCTCGGGTCGCATCTCATTATATTTGTCTCTCAGGGATTGAAACATCAAGTCATCACCATAAATACTAGGATCCATGTTTGCTTCCTGAACACTGATATGACCTTGAAGCATGCCCACTACTGCAGACATTGTGGGCCTAAGCGCGGGAGAGGGATTAGTGCATAGCAGAGCAATCTTGACCACTCTCATTGCCTCCTTTTGGTTGAAATTTGAACCCAGTCTAGGATCCATTAGCTCCATCAAACTTCCTTTCCGTTGGAGAACAAAAGCCTGAAATAAATAAAACATGAAACATGCTAACCTCCACAACAGTATCAGACATTGACCACAATAATGGTAATGGATAGCACTAAACTAACAACTTCATAGGCCTTAATAAAAACAAATGCCAAAAAACAGGCGCTCTTACCCAGTCGAGAAGACAAACATACTCCTCACCAGGACGATATTTCATGTTGTTCTTTCCAGCAACTATCTCCAGTGCAACCACCCCAAAACTGTAGACGTCTGCTTTGTAGGTTAAGTAACCCCACAGTGCATATTCTGGTGCCATGTAACCTCTGTAGCAATGATTTCACAAAGCCGAAGTAACCCCGTTTTATTTTTTTTTTCTTTTGAATGAGCAACTTGTAATTAAGCAACAAGATTCAAGAATCTACTCGGAGAAGGAAAAAAAAATGGCATCTTACATAGTTCCAGCAACTCTAGTGCTAATGTGGGTATTTTCCTCTTCATCAAGCTTGGCCAAACCGAAGTCTGATATCTTTGCATTAAGGTCACTATCAAGCAGTACATTGGTAGCTTTGATGTCTCTATGAACAATTCTTAGAGGAGATTCCTCATGCAGATACACCAATCCTTTTGCTATGCCAATACAAATTCTTTGTCTGGTAGGCCAATCCAAGTATGAAGGCGATCCCTCTGGACCTGATATTTTCAAATGTAGCACAACCAGATCTTTTTAAATATAACAAGAAATGTACAGGTTAACAGTTTGTGGGTAATTGTCATTTTGTTCTGCACATTCTTAATAAGTTTGATAAAGGTAATGTATTTAATCACTTAAACATTGACTTACTGAATAGAGCATGGGCGAGGCTGTTGTTCTCCATGTACTCATACACCAACAGTAACTGCTTGCCTTCTATACAGCACCCATACAACCTTACAAGATTTGGGTGCTGTAAACCAGAAATCATGCCTATTTCATTCACAAACTCGCGACTTCCTTGCTTTGATTTGGAAGAAAGTTGCTTAACAGCAATTACTGTGCCATCTAATAATAGACCCTGTCATTGAAACAGAAGTATAGGTTTTAAGTAAACCATTTATTGCTGGTGTCTTTTTACCAAATTTTATGATCACATGAACAGAAATTAAGTGCAAAAACTACCTTGTAGACAGAACCAAAACCACCTTCTCCAAGCTTATTTGCAGCGTCGAAGTTGTTTGTAGCAGCTTTAATCTGCCTATATGTGAAAAAGCCAGTCTGCAAATCTAATCCTCTCAGATCTGTAGAAGAACAAGTTAAGCTTATTACAGTTTATGAAGCAGAGAACTGCATATTCATCTGTCCCTTGTCTTTCTCTCTCTCTAACGTAATTTCTTCTTGAATAAAGAGAACTAGGAAATTGTGAAGTCCCTAAGATGGTGGTTTACTTGACAATGAGAGAATTGAATTGCAGTCGCACTCGCACTATAAGACGAGTTGATAGTAGTTCAAATATGGTATATGAAGTACCACAAAGAATGGTCATTATACATCATACTGCAATTCAAGTTCCCGCAGATATAAAATTTTGGTACTTCCTTGCAAATCAAACTTGAATTGATATGGTAAAATTACAAAACCTTGTTCCCTTGATCTTCTGCCTCCTAAATATCCACTCCACCAAGCAATGCCAATAAGTGTGAGAATGAGGAATAATGCTGAAGACGAAACTCCAACAGCAATTATTATCTTCTTTTTCCTATTGTCAGGAGGCTTGAAATCTACACGAGCAAAATAGACGCACTACCATGTCAAATGATTGTAGTACATGCAGTCTTTTTTTAATGATCCGAGCAATCTCATATCTGGCATTCCCATAAGATTATATCGAACTATTCAAGTTGGATCAAAAGGACAGAAACCAGAAATAATCTCAAACTGATGTCAGGAAGGACTGATACACAGCAAAAAAGAGAAAGACGAACCGGATTCTATGGAAATAGCAGATATCAGAGGGCCATAAATTCCTCTAATTGGGACAGCGGTTGTCCCTTTCCCAGCATACTGAAAGCGGATTTCTAGGATTGTATCACTCACAACTGCTTTAAATATTTGTTTCACGGCCTTATCAACCCCCTGCGCTTCATTTTCGATATCAAAGTCCTCCAGCATCCGTTCAGCCTGTCAAAAACTATAGCATTAAAATCATAGAGATGTCTACTCCTTCCCTCCCAAAAAAAGGTTAAGTTTTCAATTCTTTTGACTTCTCAAATCAATTCAAATAGATGTTTCTAATATTCTAAACACTAAGGATGTCAAAAGCATCTCTTTTGTATGGACGGAGGTAATATTACATTATTACGTACTAAAAATTGTACTAGATAACGTTTTAGGCAACCTGTATATAAACATCAAAGACTCGTCTTCCAAGGCTCTGATAAGATCGATTGTCTCTGAAAATTATCTCGGCAAAGTGAAGCGTGACAGTATAGTTTCCATTTGCTAGGCAACGGGCATAATAAGTGAGAGATAAAGGAGAAAGCTGAGCTGTTGTGTACAATTCAGAGTCGTTCATCCTTAGAACAGATATGTTGTTTGCTGTGTAGTAATCTAATGTTGCATTACGGCCCCAAAAGTCTCCGGTGCTACTAGTTCCCCAGTTTGTTCTCGAAGGAACAAATCTTGCTGAACCTGCCGTGTCTTGATCAGCTTCATATATTGTGTTTCCAATGGTAGTCCTCCTTCCACCGCAATTAATGTGCAATGCATAGAGATCTACGCAAAGAAACACATAAGAATTGTTGATTAACACCAAAAGTGGTAGAAAAAGAGAAGGGAAAGCCCTTTGCTATACAATATTTGCAATCCAAAACACCCATCAAACTTTATACACGTTACGTCGTCCCTACTAAAGAGTCCATTTCACTTTTTTGGTAACAGGATTCCAAGTTAAATGCTTAAATCTTGGCCAGCATATTGTTTTCCTCTTCGTTTGATATGCCAAGTAATCTTTATATAAATTGTGTTCACCATTGGAGATAAAAACATTTCTAAGTCTCGTTTCAGGGGGAGGGGAGAGGGAGACAGACAGACAGAGAGAGATATAGAGACTATAAAAAGCTATGTACATTTGTTCTTTTTCATTGTCAATTTAAAGGTGAGGCCAAGTCTATGCTGCATAGTTGAGGAAAATAGATAAGGAATAGGCTAGATAATTTGATGACATAAAATCACCATAAGTTTGTGCCTAATTTTAAATGTTTTGTGCTTACCCTTTGAACAAGGAAAGCTCCCCAGGCATCTACCAAGTTCTCTGGATTAAATCATACAGAAAAAGGATAAGCAAAATGCCTCTGCAGCAAAATTGGACTAAGCTTTTGATCAGTTTATTGTTACTAAAACATGATTTTATCTTACATGCTGTTCCCTCCAGAAAAGCTTCTGTACAAATTTCTGATGAAACCACAGAAAGGAACTTTCAGTTGAGCTTAAACTCAAATGAAGATAGAAGAGTACGTGATGCACAAGGGGCTTACAAGGTTTCTCGACAAGTAGATGGGATAGAGCTTTCCGAAAAATTGTTGTAAGAAAGATCTATTCGGCTGCATACAAGCATACAAGTTTATTTCACACTTTGTAGAGGACAAATCTGAAGAACATCACATGACTTCTGCAAAATTAGAAATGCAAATGGATAAGTGTGGAAGAAAAGTGATAATTGAGGCATTTGTACATACTATAGATAGGAAAGTTTAGAGTGGCACCAGCAAGCATCTATACCCCTACCAGGCAGTTTTTACAGTCAGTATCTTGCACTGTACTTCCAGGAAAGGTTTATGAAGAGTGAGCCACTGCCAGAAAGAGAAGCATTTGACTTGAGGGCTGAGAGTCAAGATAAGGTAGGAGGAAGAACACTATTTCGTTCAGGATGGAAAAGCAAGGAAAACAAGAAGAACCAAGCAGGGGCACACAGGAATAAAAAAAGATCATCTTTTGTTAGGGACTTAGGGTCCAATCATGCCCTACCAAAGGGCAATGCAACCTGGAAACGGGCTACCCAGGTAGGTACTCTCGAGGTCATTGCAGGGTCTTGTAAGCATACTCCCAAACTCTTATCATAACAAATGAGGTTTTGGGGTGTTACAGTTACAGTATCCACCTCAGCCTTAGCTTTTGGACCCCTTCTGTCTAAAACTACCACGGTGCAGTTCAAATAGCCAACTGGAACTTCAAACCTACTTCACTCACAACCCACCATAGACAAAATTGGTTGTGTATAAGCACTTACCACATTCCAGATAATAAGATTATTGTAATATTATTCTCTCATAGACAGCGCTACAAACTGCTGTTTTCCAAGAATCACAAGTATTACACCCTTGAATTTGGTAAAATTTGTGACCATCTTCAACATATCATTCAGTTTCTTGACATCCAAAAGCGTCATTCATATTCTTGCGCTCATTACTAGATTTGTTGGCATGCATGTACGACCATAATCCCTAATATTAGAAGCATGAGCACCAACTTATTGAAGATCAGTCTCAAATATAGATTAGAAACGTACTATCTGGTATCTCTGCCCTTGATCCAATCCGGAATAGGCCCTGTCAGGGAGTTGCCAGTCAGATACCTAAAACATGAAACATGAGATTCGCCTGTGGTAAAATTATCATGTGTTTAATATCCCAAACACGATGCAAACTGAAACAAGGTAAAGAAGACGATCTTAGGTTTGAAATCCATAAGGATCTGATAAAATTACAGAGCAATGGAAGCTCTCAGATTAAGAATCTTTGGCCCTCATACAAGGAACAGTGAGAAAAGGCAGCATATGCAATAGAAATTAAATAGCATTGTGTACTGAATTTCAAGAGCATACAAGATCGTCAGCAATCCTAGACCTTCAAGATTCGGAATCTCGCCTTCCAACTTGTTAAAGCTAAGGTCTCTGTTCATAAGTAAAATGTAAATGTTAGGAACATTGCTGAAGAATAACACAGCACATATACCTAAATATACCCAAAAGAACCAAAAAGAAAAATAAAAGAAAACGAAAGAATCGACTGTCAAGCCTCTACAAAATATTCACTGCCAAATTTCCAAGTTTTTAACGAGATCGTACATTTCAAATCAGCGAACAGTGAGTTATTATGTAATGCAGAAATGGAACTTGTGAAAATCTTAAGAAAATAAAACTGGAAGTGGTAGAGTTACAATGTATTCAATGCCGTCATATCTGCTAAATAATCAGGGATCTTGCCAGATATATTACAGCTCCTCAGCATCCTGCAACATAGACCAAAGTTGCCAAACATTATGACTGGAGAATAGAGTTACCAAACTTTGAACTTATTTTTGTCTGCAATCATGTCTATGACTCACAACTTGTTCATTCCAGTCATGTTACTTAGCACTGGAAATTCTGAACCTTCTCCAGTTAAGTCACTAATCCTTCTGCAAACAGAGCTCGGTTACACAAATGGCAAAAAAAGAAGAAATAAATCCAGTAACTTGACATGACATTAAAAAGCATAACTTACAATTCAGTTAAATTGCTCAAGAGGGAAATGCTAGAATGTATGGGGCCTTCAAAACCACTACCCTGGATCTCTCTGTCGGTGACAGATATCATGTAAACAAAATCTGAACAGGAAAATATTACTCTCCGAAACTGTTTATGAATAGCCAAAGCGAAATAACTTACAATTTCTGAAGTTGTTTCCAGTTCTCAAAACTAGGTACTTTTCCAGTGAAGTTGTTGCTGCTTAGCCTACTGCACTGCCTCAATGCATTAATTACGTGGGAAAATTCAAGGAAAAGACAAGTGGAGCAAAAAAGAAAAGACCATATTGAAAAGCTTATTTTTGTAATTTACAAAAGAGTCACAATATACTTACAGTTCTGTCAACCTGGTTAGGTTATTGAGCTCCAATGGCAACCCTCCAGTGAGATTGTTGGCAGTAAAAATGCTACAATGAGAAATACATGGAAGACGGGGAGGGAGGGAAAGAGCCACTGAATAAACTTATTTGATATCAATTCCTAGATAATTAAGAATGTTATTAGACAAATAAACATGTGGAAGAGAAAGTCCTCACAGATTCTCTAAATTGACCAGTCTGCCGAGCTCAGCTGGTACAGTCCCATTAAACAGGTTGTTCTCTAAACTCCTGAAAATTTAAATCCCTTCTAAGGTACTGAATTATTCAAATTAATAGAACTCCGCGGTTTTCTTCTCTTTGAAGACCATTACACGTGTGCTGACACATGTTTGCGTGTAGAGAGAGAGAGAGAGAGAGAGAGAGAGAGATGATGTAAGACATACATATATATGAGACTGGTTATGTTTCCCAAGTACTCAGGGATTGGTCCTGATAAGCGATTCACAATAACAGACCTGCCGCAGTTTCACCTTGTTAAGTTAAAAATTGAGGGGGTTGAGAGCTTTGACTACTTTAAATGTGATTCAACTCACAGATATTCCAATTTAGTAGAAGCCCACTCGGGGGGGATTGTACCATTGAGGTAGTTGCGACTTAGATCACTGCAAACATTAGATAGCAATGTCATGCTAATGAAAATATAAAATGCCAACCTAAATGTATGATAAACAAGCGTGATTCGGAAACCCTTACATTATTGTGATAAAAGGTAATTTTGCCAGTGATGGTGGAAGCGTACCAGCAAGATCCTGCCCTTTGAGAAATCTATTTTAGCCAGATGAAGGTCCAATATGAGAGGAAGTCTAAATTTACAATCATTAATGGTGAGTAATTCTATTGCCTCCATATAAACGTCAACTATTAAACTTTTGCTTGTTTCTTTCCAGTAAATAGAAAACACAGGAATAGAACCATCATAAGTGAAAATCCTTGATAGACAACACCAGCATCTTATTTTTGGCTATGCAGCTTGCCAAGCTGTTAGGGACTAAATAGTCCTCTGCATAGCCAACCATAAGAAAGACAATAACATCCTTTAGTAATTTCAGGAAACCTAAAATATTTGGTTCCTTTCTTAGCACAAGTGCTAACATAACGGTTTAAGAACTTGTCTCTAGTAATAGACTAAAAATTAACCAAAAACACAACAAACCAGATCATAAAAAAAAAGAAAAAAGTAAATATTGTTGTCATAATTGATTAAGCATTCTCCATTTTCTGCAAGATCGCCTCAAATTTCAGTGGATATATAGCAACGTGTCAGAATATAGGTAATGAGAAACAGGAGAGTTTATAGTGTTGAAAGAAGTATACATGCCCGTGACGTGACACACACCATCAGGGTTAGAGCAATTGCAGTTGACAGTGTTGTTATACGATGGCAGGTCATTCCTCTTTGGTGTACTCCAGTTCGAGTTCCCATCACAAGGATTCAGATTGAAATCCCAGTCACTTTTGCCCACTTGTTGAGCTATTTCCTTGAGAGCATTCACTGCACAGATCAAACTCATTCTATTGTTTTGAGATTTGTTGGGCAGAATAACGTATTAATCTATTGTGCTGTTGAATGACAATCAAATAAGATCAAAGTTGAGGAGATTGGTAATCAAGTATATAATCTTGGAGCATTAGACAAGCTTTGACGGGACATGTTACTGTTCAATTTCGACATGACATTTCAAATAAGCGAGAGTAACAAAATAGATGAATACAGTCAATTCATGTATAGTTCATTTGCTTGGAGGACAGTTCATCAAAGAAAACCTCTCATCCCTCCTTCCATTTCCTATAGCTTTTCCATCTATCAAGCAGAATATCAGAACTGTGGTTAATTTAACAAAGTGGTTGCAGAATATAATATGGCCTTGCAAGAAAGTCATAACTGAATCCTCATAATTCATTGCGGTAATTTTAAACTTAAGTAAGAAGCTGCAGTTTTTTACAAGGGGGGCATAATCTATAAGGTGAAGAAATATATACAAGGAGCAGACAAGGAAAAATGATTCGGTCTCAGCTGCCACAGGATACTAAACAGAGGATAATAGCTGGAAGCGATGCTTTTCCAGTTCCTACAACTGGATTACAATGAATAAACTGTTTTGATAGGCCTTGTGCTTTTATACTTTCTAAAGTTGTTTAATCTACTGGCAAATTCAAAGCAGAAAAACAAATGAATGAAGTTCATGAAAGAAGCCTTACCTTCCTCCGCAGGAAGACTCCCAGTCTGTGCTCCAATGCCACTTGCTTCAAAGCATAGTAGGATAGAGATGATGAGCATGAGAGTTGAGATGATTTTTGTCATATGCAGTAGTGTTTCCATCTCTTTTTACTTTCTTGAGCTAATAGACATTCATGCAAAGCTATATGCTTTTGATGACAAACTCATGCAGGAATTAGCCATCCATCATTGTGTGAAAAAGCAAACTCATGGTTGATGTTTCCATTTCACATACAGAAGAGCAATTCAAATTTGATTGGACCTACCATGGCCCCCTCCCCAAAACAAAGCCAAATGGCAACATGAGGTACTTTGACCTCTCTTATTTTGAAGAGAATAGTGGTCATACTTCAGCTAAAGAACTGTAGGGAGATATGTCATCTACAAGGACATTTTGACACGTGGAAATTGGACAGACAAGGTCAACCAATTATATCCATTCTTGATGATTAGCATTAAAATAATGTTAATAATGTCATGTGGTTTTACTCTTCAATAATACCATTGACTTTTCCTACTTTGATTATGTTGATTCTTGAAAATCAAATTCAATCAATTATCTAGTTATGTATCTAAGAAATGTTCAAACGAGAGTCTAAATAGAAGGGTCATCACTGAAGGATCATCCATTGCCTAAATTTCCAGTATAAAGACAAAGGTTAATTACATTCAATTTGAACGAGATTTGAGATTATTACACTCAATTACATGAGATTTCTAAAATACTATCAATTACATGAATATTGTTTGATATTTTCTTGCATTTACACCTTCAGCTTTTCATCTACCTAACCTTATGAAATCCAAAAAAATTTTTACCAATATCTTGCTCTCTTTAAACCAGAGTCTGAATAGAAGGGTTATCACTGAAGGGTCATCCATTGCCCAAATTTCCAGTATAAAGATAAGGGCTAATTACACTCAATTTGAACGAGATTTGAGATTATTACACTCAGTTACATG
Source organism: Escallonia herrerae (assembly GCA_033070095.1). Lineage (NCBI taxonomy): Eukaryota > Viridiplantae > Streptophyta > Magnoliopsida > Escalloniales > Escalloniaceae > Escallonia > Escallonia herrerae. The sequence goes on along the minus strand of JAVXUP010001981.1, from coordinate 14,631 downwards.
AGATTTCTAAAAGACTATCAATTACATGAATATTGTTTGATATTTTCTTGCATTTACACCTTTAATTTTTCATCTACCTAACCTTATGAAATCTAAAGATTTAAACTTTTACCGATATCTTGCTCTCTCCGCACAAACACATCTGTCCCGGTAGAAGACCTGGCTAGAGCAAGCCGCTGCCACCAATTTTCCATCCCCCCGCCCCACCCCAACCAACTTCCGCCACCACTATCAGGCCGCCACCGGAACATCACCGCCAACACATACCCCTACTCACCTCCGCGATGTTCCGAATACTGCTGCGACCACACTCCGCCACCCACCCCGTGCCACACCTCAGTCGCCACCATCACCATCTCCCTACGCCAGTTTCCCCAACATCATGAGGAACCTGGGAGAACTCCACCTCGACCACCGGCGTGAGAACAACAAGAACATCCAAACGCCGAAGCCCCTCAGACAACCGACCCACCAGTAGGCAACACTGTATCTGCATTGGCTGGTTGGTAGTCGAGTTCATGCAGAGAGTTGTGATTGTAGGTGGCCGAATGTGATGGACGGCGGTGAAGTAGTGGCGGTGAGATCCGTCGCGGCGGTAACTGTTGTGGCGGTTTGATGGTGATCATATCGCCGACTGGGCAAGAAGTTGCAGAGACAAAAATTGATGACTTGGCTGAGGGTCTCCGAAGGAAGTAGGTTTGTGTTGGGTTTTTCAGGGGCAAAATAGTCATATTAATATTTTGTTTGATAATTAACAACCTAAAAAGGGGCAATGTAATTTTTTGATAAATCGGATAGTTAGGTGTAATATGTCAGAACCTCAATAGGATTTAGTGTAATCGATGGTAACTAGAAAACCTTAATGGACTCTTTTTACTGCACAAATATCCAATGTTAACGTCTTATATCGATTATACATAAGAACTGGATTCAATTCTCATGTTTGATGAACTTTTTTTCTTATTTAAACATGTTCTTTAGTTAGTCATCACGTTTTAATATGATATCAGAGTTGAGTCTTAGTCGTGCCTCACGATCTACTTCATCGTTTCTTTCATATTTATTTTACCATTTACAGTCAATTTTACTTGGATCGAGAATTGAAATCACTTATTTTTTCGCGCTATGCACAAATGAGCGTGATAAATGAGAACCGAATTCAGCCTCCTCCGCATTTTTAACATACTTTTAGGTTCAATTCTAACGGTTGTCTCTTGCCTGATGCAATGAGCAAAGTAAAAGGTTTGACCAGCTTAGATCCTCACCAGCTGGACCTACATGTACAAGTCGCCATGAGAGGTAACAGTCTAACAGACATGAATCTTTGGCTTTATTAGAATATATATATATATATATATATATATATATATATATATATATATATATATATATATATATATCAACTGCATGGACCAATTACAATGTGTGGATTCATTTATGTTGTACCAGTTCCTACCTGGCTGCTATTGACATCTTCTGTATTATAAACACATGATCGAGACTTTAAGCAACTTTTGTTGATTAGAAATCATGGATAGATAGTGCCTTTCTTACTCTTATTTCTCGGCGCAGTATCTTAAATGATCTAGACAAGTTGTTACAAATAGTAACATCAGTTTAAGCAAACACGGAAGCTAAAATAAAAAAGTTGAAATAGCGTCAAGCGAAACTTAATTCCATGTAGCTCTAAACTTTAAACAAAGTCTAGTTACTCTTAATTTCTATTCTATATGTTTCACTTAATTCTTTTCATTGATTTTTCGTGAAATCATTAGCATAGATTTTTGTAACTATAAATCGTAAGCTGATCCAAAAAAAATATTAACATAAATAAGTGATTTCGCAAGTCAAGATGAATAAAAGCTTCGTCTATATTGCATCTATCCTAAAAAGTAAAATGAAAAAAATCCAAAGTACTTATCTTCCTCGACCTTCCGATCCGTTACTTTTTCCTTTAAAGTACATGCAATAATTTGCGACTTTATGTCTATATTGCATCTATCCTAAAAAGTAAAATGAAAAAAATCCAAAGTACTTATCTTCCTCGACCTTCCGATCCGTTACTTTTTCCTTTAAAGTACATGCAATAATTTGCGACTTTATGTCTATATTGCATCTATCCTAAAAAGTAAAATGAAAAAAATCCAAAGTACTTATCTTCCTCGACCTTCCGATCCGTTACTTTTTCCTTTAAAGTACATGCAATAATTTGCGACTTTATGTCCTTTTCGAAAAAGATTGTTCTTGCCTAACAAAATCATTTTGTGCTTTTGTTCCTAAACCTAAACCAAAACCCTAACCTAAACCCTATATGCTGGATAACTAAATTCAGCAGAAATCACGAGGGATTTCTCAGAACACACCCATTTCCTCTCTAATTGCATTTCCTGGTCAGGTCTCATAACACTGTCCCTACTGCACAAACATAATGAAATAGATGGGTAGATTTTCAATGCAAAAAATAGTAAACATGGGACTGGGCAACATGACATAAATGTTCCCGGACATCTTCAGAAGTTTCCAACCAACATTACTATACAAACTCTTCAATCAAAATTTCCAGTCTAAGAAAATCTCACATGGAGAGGGGAGGGGGAGGGGGGGGTGGGGTGTGGAGATAAATTGATATTGTTGGACTAGATCTGCCTGAACTAAAAATTTACGACATATATATGGCAACCCTATTGAACAGAATCAAACTGAGTACAACTTTATGCTCTTATGTAGGCCATTGCAACTGTGATTTTGCCCAGATAAATCTCATGTAGATTGTCCTGTGAATGTAGATGAAGAGTGCACATCACTTTGGATTGTCGTCGTGTTCTGCGTTTGCCCTCCACTGGAAATCTGACTCTGCTTTTCTCGGTGAAAGTCTCTCATGGCTTTAAACCTCAGATCATCGGTGTAGTTACTGGGTTCGGGGATTACGTCTGGTACAGGTATCTCTCCTTCAAGCATGCTTACTACCTCAGACATTAGGGGCCTAAGTAAAGGAGATGCATTCGTGCACAAGAGCGCAACCCTCACCATCCGTTCTGCTTCTTTGTTTACTTCAGACCCCATCCTCTCATCAATGAGCTCCTTTAGTTCTCCGCTTAGTTGCAAGTGACAGGCCTGCAATATAAACTTCTCTTACTTTTGAACTTTACAAGAAAAGAAACAAGATGTAAGGATGTTAACCCTCAACAGAAAAACGTTTATGACAGACGATTCACAAAATAAGCACGGATATTGGGAAATAAAAATCAAGCAAGAAGTTTTGGAGTACCCAATCTAAAAGACAGACGCAATTGTTACTTGGAATGTAATTGTTGTTATTCTTCCCACTAACAATTTCCAGAGCCACGACTCCGAAACTGTAAACATCTGCCTTGTCGCTCAAATAACCCCACAGAGCATATTCGGGTGCCATGTATCCACTGCAAATCAAACAGAAAGAAGGACATAGTTCAAGTTACCAGCTTATACTAGCAACATGGTCATTTGATAATGTCAAGGTGCATGCCAGAAGAGAGAGTAAGAGACTTCACTACTATCCACAAGGGTAAGGTTTACTTACATTGTTCCAGCAATTCGAGTGCTAATGTGTGTTTTCTCATCTTCATTTAGTCTAGCCAATCCAAAGTCAGAAATCTTAGGAAGCAAATCTTTATCAAGCAGCACATTAGTGGCTTTAATATCTCTGTGAACAATTCTAAGTGTTGATTCTTCATGGAGAAAAGATAAACCTCTAGCAATTCCGATACAAATCTTTACCCTGGTCGGCCAATCCAGTATCAATTGACTGTTCTTCGAACCTAGACATACCCAGATATAGCCATGTAGATGACTCATAAGTATGATTTGACAATTTTGAAGGAAAAGATTTCATAACCAAATAATCGAATCACACAACCTACCAAACAAAGCATTGGCAAGGCTATTATTTTCCATGTACTCGTATACCAGCAATAATTGATCCCCCTCGATACAGCATCCATGAAGTTTAACAAGATTTGGGTGTTGCAAACAAGATATCATGCCAATCTCATTCAAAAATTCACGATTTCCTTGTCTTGACCTCGAGGACAGTTGCTTCACTGCCACTACAGTACCATCAGATAATTGACCCTGCAAAACTTCTGGTTAGAAACGACATAGACTATTAGGTCAAAATAGACAGTAATGGATCGAGCTATTAAACCTTGTAGACAGGACCAAAACCACCTTCTCCAAGCTTGTTTGTAGGGTCAAAGTTGTTAGTTGCAGCTTTTATTTGCCTTAGGGTAAAAGAAACTGTTTGCAACTCTAGTCCTTCAAATTCTGTCCAAATAAATATAGAGCATGAGCACATGATGCTTTAACTTGTTAAGTGTATAATCTCATCCAACTGTCAAAACAAAATAAAAAATTACCAAAATCCGCTTCTGTAGCATTTTCCCTAACACAACTCTGGGACAACTTGTGGTAACAATGGATTCGATAAAGGTTAAGTGGTATATCAGGTAACAAATCAGTTATGGAAATCCATCAATATTTCCATGTCGAAGTTCAAATTCTATTCAGGCCTCACACTCAACATGCAATTTTGGCAAGTTTTGCACAACTGCAACATCAATCCATAATAGATAAAACTACTCTGACCAATATGAACTTTTATGAGACCAGTAGCAGAAGTTCAATGTATACGTAGATAAGACAGTACTCTGAACTCTCAGTATCAAAGCAAACCTATGATACATGGACTCTTTAGAATGTGCGAAGTACCCGTCGGACAGTCGACACTTGGACATGGGTATGGGATATGTCCCCAACATATTTCATTGGATATGGTCTATTTTAACACTATCTTATAATGTTTCTTTTAATTCGTTTGGCTTTGAGCTGAGACAAGTTCTCAATTAAGACCACGTCCGTCACAGAAAGCACCATTTTACCTTAGAAAAACCTAAAACTAATAACAGATATGGATATTTTGGCGTGCCCCTGTGTCTTGTGTTTTAAAAATTAGACGGATCTGACACTTGAACATGTATCCAGCCCTGACACTCGAACAAAGTTCCAACACTTGGACATGTATCCAGCCCTGAGACTCGTACAAAGTCCGTGTCATGTAGAAGCAAACAACTTGGAATTGGAAGTTACAATGAAAAAAAGCCCCGTCTAATGAGTATATTCCCTCCACCCACCCAACAATCCTTCTTGATTTATTATCCAGCTCTCACCTTTTCCTGACTTTTTTCTGCCTTTTAAACAACCTTTCCACCAAAGGATGATGGCTATCGACAATATACCGAAGATTGCCAGAACTCCAACAACAATGTACACAGTCACATTCTTCTTCTCACCAGTTGAACAAGATCTAAGATCTGCAAAAAAAGAAAGCTGGAAAGTTATGCTAGAAACATATCATTAAAGACGCTTTAAACCTTTTTTACTGAAGTTGTTCCTCATTGACATGAACTGGTAAAAGCTAGGGAAAAATGATTTAACCCTGCTTCAATTTCATTGTACTAAACAACAGACTTACAACACAAACAGATAGATGAACAAAGAAAGTTTTCTTTTGTTAGCTTACGTCAAGTGTAAACATGACATCCACTCATCATATAGGATGTCACTTTGTTTAGCAAACCATAGGCGATATGCTTCAAAATATGTTCATGGGTAATGGGATCATATACCGTGTGCGCACGCGTGAGTGCACACATGTAGAAGTTGATACGTATTAGTCAATGTGGATAGGTAGAAAAATGGAAGAAGAGAGGAAGAACTGAAACAAAACACTTACACGGATTAACTGAAATAGCTGATACAAGCGGACCATAAACTCCACTCCGAGGAATGCGTGTAGTCCCTCTACCAACCCATTTAAAGCAGATCTCCAATATATTATTTGTCACGCTGGCATTATATCTTCTTGCCAAAGGCACTTGAGCCCCAAGAGCCAGATCTTTAATATTGAAATCCTTCTCAACTAAATTCCCCTGAGTCAGAAGAGGTAAGTAAGTTTCATGATAAAAAGTAGCATTAACATGTAGCACATTTCCATTAATTTATAACATTACCTGAATATAGATATCAAATATCCGCCTTCCAAGACTCTGAGAAGTGCTGTCATTTGTGAATTGTATTTCTGCAAAGTGCAGGCTGACTTCGTAACTCCCGTTTTCCAAGCAAGAATGGAAATAAGTAAGCGTAAGAGGAGAAAGCCGCGCGGTACTATACAATGCAGAGATGCTTGTAGACTCCACAGCTTCAACAAAACGTGTATTTTGGTGATTGTTGTCGTCCATGAAGTCTCCAGTGCTACTAAATCCCCAGTAACTGCTACTTCTGAAATATAGTGATGCACCACCTTCAACTGCGCCATCTCCTTCATAGACAACATTTCGCTTTCCTTCTTTGATTGTTAAATCCTCTCCACCACTATTAACATGTAAAGAGCACCAATCTGCCATAAGTAATTAAAATGTAGTCATAAGAAGCGCTATTAGCAGAAAGGAGTCCAGTATCTAAGTAGCATTAGTGTACATTACATAAATTTGTGCTCACCAATGCACCACACCTTAGGAATTTTACCAAAACAAAGTACCTAGAAAATTGGGTTTTCATTACCAGGTAGTTCTTACCAACGAAACAGAGTTGCATTAAAGAGCTAGCTAACCAACAACTCTGACCCGCATGACCATTGTAGTAATTTGGCAAGAAAGTGAAAGGACATGCAAAAAAACTGAGAGGCATAGCAATGTCAGCGGAACCCACAATTGGCGTAACTTAAATTGTACATCTGGAACCATCGATTGAATATTAATCAAACAGGGGAGGTTTTTATATTACGAGTTGTGAATATAAAGTATTCCACATTTTGTTATAGAGCTAAAGAACTTCACCTTAGGGCCTTGACATTTACTTTCCAGCACAAACATGTAATTTAAGTAATTAAAGAAAAAATAGAACATTATATGAGCTTCTGACAACTTAGAAACTATTCAATGTACTTCAAAGTAACCATACTCCAAAGAACAAACTTACATCTGGGACAGCTGACATCCTCCAAACATGGAAGAAATCCACGTCTGTCAGAGATATATGTATGAACAATCAGCATCAAACATCAAGCGGTTGAGAATAATATATAATTATAACATCAATTCAGAACATTACGAAGCAAGAAAAAGTGTCTTACAAGGAACTTCCACTTGAAGAGCTTTGAAACAAATTTATGTAAAGCTTCCTAGCCAACAAAAATGAAAATTTTATATCAATAACATCGACTCATCGAGTAAACTTACTTGAGGAAGAAAAAGTAGATAAACAACATAGGAGCTATATTTACATGTTCGGACGACAACTGGGTTGATCAGGTCCCTGCCACGTAAAGTTGTTGTAGGAGAGATCACTGCATGGTGCATACCATTGAGCATATATGTTGATCTTACTTATTACAACACATGGAGATATAAACAATTGGATTTACATGTCATGTCTCTAATGATTAATATGGATGCTGAGTGCCGAACACCCATGTGAGCAGAGCTATATGCTCTCAACCTTGGCACCAGAACTGTACTTTCACTTTAAAACACATCGATGTGGACGCAGCAAAATTGAGCCCATGAGCTCGCCACCAATGTAAAACTCAAAGAAACGTAATATAAGCATCTTAAAGATAATAAACATACATGCTACTTCCATCCTTCAAGATTGAGTCGGGCACATTTCCGCTTAGCATGTTGCCAGTTAAAAACCTATTAAAAGCAAGACATAAGTTAGTATGTTATAAAATGGACAGTGAGGAACTTTTAACCCAATTTGGTCAAGGTTGTGAAACAGTTCAAGTCTTTAAAGTAGCTTAAGAAAAAGTAAAATCCAAAAAAAAAAAAAAAACAAATACTCTGCAGGTCCAATTATGTTTCTAATTCTCTTAGGTCTTTTAGATTCATAGAAGGGAAAGAGCAATGCATGTCATTGCTTACATGTATTTCAAGTCCCTTAGGCTGACGTCATTTGGAATTTCCCCAACTAAGCTGTTAAAGCTTACGTCCCTGTTTAAATTACAAAACAGAGAATCCAATTATAAAAAAGAGGAAGAGAAGTAAAAGGTAAGAGCAGGCGACAATATATAGTCCAATATTGTATAAGATCAAATCTTGAGAAAGACCAAACATTGTATAAGATATCTTAGCTGATGTGCAGTCCTATAGCAACAGAGAACTTCTTAGACGAGACGAGACAAGACAAGAGAACATATGTACAAGACCGCTGGAGCTAAACTCCCGAATCCCAACAAAGACAAAAAAAAATAATAATAAATAAGAGAAGACAGAAATGGAAAGATATTGGGAAGAGAATGGCTATAAAGTCAAGTTATACAAGAACATCAGACGAGCTAAGGTGGGATATCTTTAGGGGAAGAAAAGCTCCAAAAGGTAAGCATCGTAGGCTACAGAAGCAATCTAATTAGCTCTATTTAAACTACCACCTTCTGGACAATATAACCTAAAGCTAGCGTTATCTATCTCTCTCTTTCTCTTTCTTCCTTTTCTTTTTTTGTTTATTGTGTGCAACTTATTACTCAACATTCTTTTCGGCCTCCTCCACCCAAAGTGTAAGACTAGAGGTAATTTACTTGTTGAAGACGAGTTCAGAAACATTTTATTCCAAGAAAATAAAACCCAAACGATATAGTATCAACATAAATATGTAACAAAAGGATAGCGTCAAATACTTTCTAAAGACATTTCAAACAATCCAAACTACCGAATTTTATTACTTGAATTAATCATTTCAAGCCTTATTTAATGCTCCCTTCGTCCAATTTATTCAATTATCTTATTTAACTTCGTGTTTAGTACAGCATGGAGTTCCCCATCCCCCTTGCCCTCCAACTTCAACATGCGGAACAACTACCAGTGTATCTCAATGGGTCTCATAAAGGTGCCAAGTGAAGTTATATGACAGCATAAAAACCCCAATAGGACCAATTCTAAATCTTACTATTAAGCATGATGCATGCAGGCAAGCAATTTTGACTGCCTAAATCATGTAGTCATCCATAAATCTCAGAAAATAGTGCAACAAAATACAAATACATTGAGCCCATAGAGTACTCACAACATCTCCAGATTCCTCATATTCCAAATATATGCAGGGATCACTCCAGAAATCTTGCAATTCCTCAATACCCTGAAATCAAGAGTAAAGTATATCAACAGATGCAAGATCAAATGCACGACTCAATATGCCAATAAACAAAATTCATGAACTTTCAACGTACAATCTTACTAAGCCTGTAGTATTTCTCAAAGTGGGAAACCCCTGTGTCGACCCATTTATGTCGCTAATCCTCCTATATCGAAGGTAGTCATGAGTGAATCTCATTATCAGTTAAGAACTCATTAATGCATAAAGAGGTAGTACACTCACAACTCAGTCAAGTTCTCCAAAAGTGAGATGCTCAATGGAATAGGTCCCTCCAGTCCACTTGCATGCATTTCTCTTTATTCAGACATTTCAAAATCACATAACTCAAGATAAACACACAGCATACACATTATCTTAGACCTCAAAAGGCAATTTTGGATAGATAAGGATCTTACAATCTTTTAAGTTGTTTCCAATTCTGTATAAAATCCGGTATTTGTCCACTGAATTGGTTATCATTTACTCTACTGCATTATCCAACAAATGATGCTCAAACGATAGTATCAGTGAACTAGTGGTGAATACAAAGGTTTGGTGATACAAGCATACAAATCTGTTAAACTTAGCCCAGCAAGGGTCATTGGCAGCTTCCCCGTTAATCGGTTGGATGACAATATCCTGGAATTACAATATCAGGGACCAGAAGCAACTAATTAATATCAGTTAAACGTGAATATAAAAGGCGTAAAGCACAAGGCAGTCAAGAATTTAAGTCTTACAAATTCTTCAAGTTAGTTAGTTTTCCCAGGTTAGGAGGAACAGTGCCCGAAATCTGGTTGGCTTCAAGGTTCCTGGTAATAACTCCATTCAAAAGTAGAACAGAAATATGATGCTAAAATTACAGTACTCATGGAATGTATCCGGGAAGTAAAGGTCGATGTAATATACGAGATATCATATCTATGCCTCACCATTTTGTTTCAACAGAATTGGGATGAAAATAAGTTGCTGCAAAGTTCTAACCTAGTGTAACTTCAGATATTTTGCCCCAATTATACAAATAACACAAGCGTCTAACAAAAAACAAAGACATACAGGTACGTAAGGGTGATAAGATTTCCCAATTCGGGCGGGATCTCCCCCGATAAGCGATTTGCAAGAACAGAGCTGCGACAACAATACGGTGGTGAATTATATGAAAGAAAAATTCCAGAACCAAAGGTAAAATCATATGGGAAGAAAAGGAGTTTACATGAAAGTCAGCCCTGTAGAAGCCCATTCAGGTGGTATTGGACCGTGCAGGTAATTGTATGCAAAATCACTGCAAAATCGGCAACAATGCAATTAAGTGGAGTAGAGGAAATCCTATTTCACTTGAAGGCACTTATACGGAAATATTGCAGAAACTTCTAGAAGCCAACTTTTGAAAAGGCTTTACATCTCTAGGAGGTACGGAAGCTTCACGAGTTCAGCTGGGAGAACACCAGGAAGACTATAACCCTTGAGTACACTGCATATGCAAAATCCAATCACGTTTAGACCTAGGGGCAGATCCCGCAGTAGAATAGATATGCAATGATAGCATTCTTTCTTTTATACATAACAAGTAAGTTGGGTAATGAAGAAAATAGTCAAATCCCATTTCTGAACTAAAAATAATGATTCCATAAGTGGCGTTTATGTTCCCTGAGTTTCTTAAGTGTTAGTAAACCAATATCTATAATGGATATAGCCACTATTCCAGACCACGCTAGGAGAGTTCGAAGCGATATGGAAATTTGATAAGCATATTTGAGTTGGCAAGAGAAGGAAAAGAGGTAGAAGAGAACCTAAAAAGAAAAGCTCATTCTTCTTACTCTCCTTTACCCAATTATCTGCATATAGTATGTCCCTTAACATTTTTCAAAGGATGCTTCTTGCAAATAGAGTTCAGATTCACTCTTGCGATGATGCTGTTCCTACAACTTATCAAAATAATCATATAGAAGTCAACATGAAGGCCCTATGGTGAAAAATCTGCATCGCGTAATTGTATGGAAGAGTGAGACGAGTATACTGTACATCCTTACGACGTGACAGCCAGTGCTGTTTCCACTGCAGTCACAACCAACTGAGCTCTCAGAGCCCCCAGGAGCATGTGGCGTTGCTCTGACCATTTCAATTTGGCAAGAGTCAATATTAAACTTCCAGTATACTGCACCCATCTTACTGAAAATTTGTTGAAGAGCATCCACTAGAGGACATAGATGAAAAACAAGAATCAAATTGACGGATCACTGTAGCATATAGAAGCAAAAAAACCAAAAATGAATTTGTTTACGTAGAAACTCGCACAAAAAGCTTGGCACGGTTATAAGTTATGGGAAATCATCCAACTATTGCAAATTCAACTGGCCATGCATTCTTAGCAAAGCGCATGAAAATTGGGGGAGATGTCATGAGTTCCAAAGCACAACACCATATCGATCTTTTTAAACTAAAGCAACCAAAAGCCAAAATTATTTTGTCAAGCTTAGGCATACAAATACAATGCTACCAACGCAAGTTGCTTGCTAAGTTGCCTCTAATAAGTCTACCTGACCATCTTTTCCATTTCCCATCTAGGCCTCAAGGACATGCTGCACATTGGAGAGTTCATTTCGTGATACGTGATATCTAGCTAGGCGTGATTTTAAGACACGTTTCTTTAAAATCAAGGAGTTATGTTGATAAGACGAGCAACGACATGGTGACCAGCATTGTGAATATAACAGAGTACTCAAATTGATTGCAAACTGTAAATTTAATGGGAACAGGCCTTGTATGAATTACTAATTACGAATGCAGTACTCTTATTTCATTTTTTGTTACATCTGACTAAGCACAGCAATGAAGCCCCTTTTCCCGAGCAGGGGCAGTTCTCATAAGGTTCATCAGCCATAGGTCATACCATTGAACCTGGACTGAGCTGCCTTTACATCATATCATGAACCACTCTTCTCCACTCACCATTATCATCTCAACCTCCCTCTTCTCCTTTTAATGCTTTGACATGAACCAATTTACTCATTATAACTCTTGGACGATTGTCATTCCATAACACTATCCATGAAAAGTTATCACACCTCTTATCTAATCCTCAAATTTTCATAGCTTCTCAGAGACGCACTAGCTACCACAATTTTTCTCATATATTCCCAATCCTCCCATCACCCATGCTAAAATATCAAACTAGATAACTAACCTAGAATGCTTTGCTTCTACAAAATTGAATAATGAAGAGTTAGTGTATGCTGAACATCTTTGTTATTCATCCATTAATATGATCAGACCACAAATCTACTAACATCGAACATCGTTGATCTTTATAGCACTGTTGAATCTGGCTTTCAATATTATATAGTCATTAACTTTTTATAAGGTTCCTTGGTTAGAAAAGCCGGTGAATTGAGCTAAACTTCTGGCATTATAGACGCAGTTTTAAGAAAAATGACATGTTTTACTGATTAAGTTACAGAGCACAGACATGCAAATAGGCAAGATCGAACTTCAAAGGATATAAAAAGAGATAATTGACAGCCCAAATTGTGTCAGAGATGAGGTCACACTTCCCAACTCTAGAAGCATCACAAATGGAAGATTTAGGCCAGTGTCATAGGCTTTTCAACTAAGAGCACGATGACATTTTCTAGTTTACACATACAGAATGATTTTCAATTCCGTAAGAATGAATTTGCAGGACAAATGCAAAACAAATTCTAGTCTGAGTCAACCTCCCTCTAGCAATGCAAGCAACATTTGACTTCTATGCACATTACAATTGAATATTGTGCTTATCACAAAAAGCACCCTAAAGAAATTTTACCTCCTCAAAATCACCATCAAAAGAGTGAACTTATTTCTTTCAAGCATAAAATGGTAGAGCTTGGCAGCACAATCATGACCTCAACCAGTTCCAAACTGATGAGCATCTGAACCATAATATAGCAAATGAACTAGGATTTCAAAATTTCAGCTTCTAACTCATTTTCTGAAACCTGAACAAGCCCACCAAACTTACCAAGCAACTTAAAGCATTGAACTGCTAATATCTACCTTCTATAGACGACCATTCTTGATTTTGTACTCAAAGTTCCGAATCATATGTCAGTTTGTTGGAAAAGGGCATAGAAACATGTAAAAAAGTTATCCTTTTTAGCCATGTACTACTTCGAAATCCACAAACACAACCTCAAATGACAACAACGAAATCTTGTCCAGTACACACAAAATTACTCGAATGACAACAACGAAATCTTATTTAGTACACACAAAAATTTCTTTTCTATCTTCGCGCTTTCTTGGCACCGAAACAGGGTGTAACGTAATGGGTAGTGGGAAGTTTACTGACCTTCTTCTTGTGGCACCCTCGACTCTCCATATCTCAACAACAACAAGAAGCTCAGTGCAAGGACCAACAAACCCATTGTACAACCGCGCGCGTGTGTGAGAGAGAGAGAGAGTGTTGTATGAAGAATGAAACGGAAAGCGAAGTGATTTGAGCTTAAGGTGTGTTTTTTTTCATTTCAACTTTCTGATCTGAACCAAGAACCAAGAACCAAGAACCAAGAACTGTGCTGGTCCAAGTAGGAGGTCGGAGGAGTATATATATCTCGTATTACAGCGATGTGAAACAAATTATTATTGCTAGGATAAAGGATCGTTGCCAGTTTGGGAACAGTATGCGGGCATCACTTCTTGGACTTTCTTGGATTTGGGATGTTTGAAATGCTTGTTAATACTAGTCAGTAGCTTCCTTTGTCAATTTCCCGTGCTTTGAAAGCCAAGTGGCAAGGCGGGACTCCGGATAACTTTTTTTTTTTTGGCATTAAATGTTGATCATTATAGTTTATTTCAGAGATCAATTTGATTATCAAATCTCATGCTAATAGTTAGTCACTGAACTCGTGATTAAGCTTATCGAATCCTTTTCATACCGTCAATCAGCATTAATCCTATTAAATTCCCTTATGCCTTGTACATGAACTTAACTGATGGACGGTGCAAATCAAGGCAAATCAGGTTTCAATGGAGCAATTTGTGTGTAGTAGATGTATATACACATGGATCTGCATCCATGTACAATGCGATTCATATATGCCTATGTTCATGGAACCACTTCTATATTTAAGTTGGAGTTTCTAAAATTCAAAATTGCATATGCACCTCCAAATAAGGTTTTGGACGAGTTAGATGGGGACTAAGGTTATTTTGGGGTGGGGCAGGAGATGGGTCATGGGCGTATCAGAATCGTTGGCGTTGACAATAGAAGAGTTTTGGGTTGTTGTTTTTCTGATTTAGTGGCGGTTGTGGGTTTTGGCTGAGGATTTTTGGTTGTGGTTATGGTGGTAGTGGAGGAAATAGGGGTGGGTTTTTAGTTTTGCGGTGGTATTAGTCTTCTTCTTTATGGCAAAGAAAAGCAGCGGTCCATGATGGTCTACTCGGTGGCATGATTATGTTGTTTGTATACATTTATACAATTAGGGT